>UESW01003074.1:15921-100998 GCA_900491605.1 Calamus simplicifolius | reverse complement strand
TAGGTTTTTACATAAAATTTAGAAATTGAGACTTCATGCAATTGGATGGAGGTAATAAAACGTATTCATCAATTTTTATCGATATCATTAATTTTTTTCTCTTTTTTCTCTTAATCTGGCATGTTTTTCATGTTATTCAACTCAACTCAACTCATCTAAGCCTTTCTCAACTACAAGGGATCGGCTACATAAATCTACCTTCTCTACTCTGCTCTATTTAGGATTAATCGATATTTAAGTTACAAATAAATATATATATTTTTTATTTTTTATCTATATTAATTTAAAAATATTTTTTATATTTTTTTATGCTATCGTGGTTTTTAATTGTATAAAATGAAGAACAAAGCTGAGAATATAGTCTATGCTTTATATAGCCTCAACCACCATAATTCTACTCCCCCCTCCTTAAAAAAAAAAAAAACCCAAAAAATGTCTCCATCCACATCAATTTTTTTGCTTTACCATTTTCTTTTATTTTAATCTTTAGTCATGTTCAATAAGGGACAAAGCTAAAAAGTTGAATTTCATGCTTCATCTGGCCTTTGATACCCTCTATGCTTTAAAAGCATGAGAAGAGATGCTGTATAGTCTTAGGCTTTGCCTCACCTTAATTTTGCTTGGATGAAAAATGTAATCGATATTTTATGGATGCATGTAACATTATTATTTAATCAATGAATAATAATTATTAATTTTTTTATTTTTAAAATTAAAATTTATACATGATTAATATTTGTATCAAAGTATGACCTAAGATAGAGTTTGATATTGAAAATTGAACACCTAATAGTATATAATTAGCATGAAAAGTAGATTGAAAAGTACAAAGAGTATTATAAAAAAATAAATAAAACTTATTAACCAATTTATAGGGCTAAAAGTGGGTTTGGGCTAATCGACAACCTATCAGGCTATGAGCTAGGCATGAATTAATTCAAATTGGATTTGAGCTTCAAGTTAAGGCTTAAAAAAAAAAAAAAAGGCTAGCTTGAGCAATTACTTAGGTCGGCTCAAAGCTCAAGCTCCAAAATGGCTCAAAACATCCTTAATCAAGCTCGAACTTAGCTCAAAACCACTCTCTAAATTTAAAAAAAGTGGTGGACTTTATAAATTTACACTAGATTCCTTGTCAACTACGTGCTTTCTCTCCCTTGAAAATCAACTAATTGAGATCTTTACCTTACTCTAGAGTAATAATACGTAGTTATTTTAAATATTATTTATTTTTGCATCAATATTTAAAAATAAAAAATTAACTCTATTGACTCAACCTTTGACCTAAATAGATTGGCATAGCTCGGTCCAATTAGATTTTAAGTTGGACTTAAACTAAAGCCTAGATTTTACAATTTTTTGATAGCTAAGCCCTCAAATCCTACAAAAAAATTTTGCTGGTTCAAGTTAGGGCATAGCCTGACTCGGCCTACTTTTTGGCTTCAATTACTTTGAAAAGTTATAATGTAAAGGACTTTAAAAATGAAACCTGAAGCCACTTTTCAATACATAAAAAATATAAATAAATTATTTTCTAATTCAATCAAATTATTTTAAAAATATAAAATTTTAAATTACATTAATGCTTCCAATGAATAAGCCTTTCGAGCAATAGTTTTTGTTGACGCGGAAATCCACTCTCCGACTCGGGTGCAATCTGGCTCCGGATTGGAACGCTGGTCTCTCGCCCAGGGTGAAACCTGCAAGGCAGTCCTCATGCAGAGGGTGTTTTAGGGTGGTCCTCTGCAAAGACCCTTCGACGCCAAAGTCAGTGAAAATTCAGAGTAAGCATATATGAGGAGAAGGCTCTCGCAGAAGAGTTCCTCTAGATGGGTATTCTTCCCAGAACTCAGAGCTCTGCTAGAGCTTTAATGAGTTTTTCTGTATGAGAGTTAGTGAATGCGTACCTGAGAGGCTTTGGGACTGTGGTATTTATAGGCGATCACCTGATTTCTTGGGCACATCATAAGGGGTCTGAAAGCTGTTAGGATTCGAATCAAGTTTGGTACAAGGCCGGTAGGATCCGTATCTTGTTAGTTAGAGGATTGACGGCCAGGAGAGTTGGTTGATGCCTTGAGATTCAGCGATTATGTAGCCCTAGGCCACTTTTATGGCCCTTAGGCCACTTCTGGTATCGTTGGCATGGTTTTCGTTTGGAATCTTGTTCAGCTATCATGAATTTGAACTCTCTCGCGCTTGATTCTGCAGAGGTGCTCGAGTGCCTCGGTCCGGCCAAGGCGTAGGATAGCTCGGTTCATCGAGGCGTAGGGTAGCTTGGCTCGCGAGGGATGGGAGTGGCTTGGTTTGGCCGAGACATGAGGATGGCTTGGTTTGCCGAGGTATAGGATGGCTCGGTCTGTCGAGGTACAAGAATGGTTCAGTTCATCGGGGCAACTCGACTCTGCTAAAGGCGATTCGGCTTCACCGTCTTGCGGATGTGACAACTGGCCGATGGGATGTTGAGATTGGTCTCGACCCAATTATCGATGCGCATAGGCATTAATGCGATGATAATTTTACCCTCATCACATGCCCCCCACTTCCTAGTCCGAAGTGTAAATTCGGATGTAGGAAGAGAGTTTTGGAATAATCTCATTCGGAGGGATCCGAAGAGGCGTGCAATGATAGTCTCGTAAATGACAGGCCGCTATTTCATCATCATTTTTTATCATAGCACGAGGAGGAAACGCCTCGTTTCCAACAGGCAACGATTGTGGGAGTCCCACGTGGCGAGACTCCTATGTTTATGGCGCTCATATCGAAGTTTTAGCATTCCAGACTTTCCATCTGAAGTGCTATTTAAAGAGGGGAAGGGGTTAGGGCGGCATCCCTTCTGCAACGCCTTCTTGTTTTTTCCTTAGAGATTTTTTCTTCCTCCCCAAAACTCTTGTGAGCTTGTCCACGCTTCATCCCTCAACTCGGTGACATGAAGGGCCTGAACGATGTAGCCTAAGAGACAACTCTTGAAGATTTGGACCGGATACGCCGCTTTACAGGGTCCCTCGAGATGTTGCCCTATGGCTTCCAAGGGCTAGCATAGGGTTTCGATGGAGCTGAGCCGCGGAGTATTCTTGTATGAGGAAAGCTTAAGATCAGGTCTTCGGTTCCCTCTCCACCCGTGCAGGAGGTGATGAGATTTTACAATATATGCCCACAATGGTGGCTCCGAACAGCTGGCGCAACCTCATTGGGTTCATCTCGATATGCAGCCGCGTTGGGGTGACCGCGACCCTCCCCATATTTTGAGTTTGTTATAACCTAGTTTCCGGGAGGAATTTCGAGTGGCCTTACATTGGTCCTCGAAAATCATTCAAAATGATTTCGGATAATCCATCATCGATAAAGGAGTGGAAGTCCCGGTTCTTCATTGTCGAGGAGAACATTGGCTTGGATTTTCTTTGGACATGGGCGAGCTATGTGAAAGATCCAGAAGCGCGCTTGAAGTTGTCCGAGTAAGAGAAGAGAGACTTGGTAACTCTCTGTGGCGGTCGGGTGCTATTGGCTAGCGCCCTCTTGTCAGAGGACGCCCTTTTTGCCACCGGGTTGAGTTCTATTGATCATCAGGTAAGTTTTCTTTCCCCTTTTTCTTGCAATCGATATACCTAGACAGTTTTACTGTGGTTTAATTGATTGTTTGCTATGCTTTCAGCCAAGAGGTCGGCATTCGTGGGTCAAATGAAGGAGCTGGGGCAAACGTCATAGGGGTTCTAGCTCCAGCGAGAAGCATAGGTCTGAGAAGAGATCTCGTTCTTTCGGGTCTCACCAAAGGAGTCGAAGAAAAATAGTGTTGGTTGCCATTCCTCCACTCCGAAGAAGGGGGAGTGGGTGCGTTGGCCATAGTTGACGAGCCTCCCTGCCAAAGGGGGGGTGTGGTAGTGGAGGAGAAAAGAGTCGTTGGGGGAAGCTTGGAGGAAGCTATTAAAGTTTCCCCCCTTCAAATAGTAGTCGTGTCAGACGACGCCGATGGGATGTCACCGGTTCATCCGGTAGCCCCCTCGCCGTGAAGAAGAGGAAGAAGAAGAAGAAGAACCATCGAGCGGAGGGGATGCTGGACCGAAATTCCTCCAGAGCCAAAGCATCCGAGGCTTTGCAGGTTAAAGTCCTAATGGAGGAGGCCAAACGGACAATAGTTCCTCAGGCCGAAGCTTCTCAGGTCGATTCCTCGGCCGTGAATTTCCTCACTCATAATCCAGAGGTAGAAGATATGTTCGCCGCTTTGATGCAGTCCGTGCTGCACATGGGAGAAAGTTCCTCGATGGACGAGCCCACCATGGAGGATATCGAGGGCCTTCGGACGGCTTGGGATGCCGAAGGATGTTTATCTCCTACCCGAGATCGACAGCCCTGACCTTATGAAGATTGCCACAAACTATGCCACATCGAGGTAACAAGTTTTAGTCAATTGGCTCAGTCGTGTCTTCTCACACGCATCTTTCCTGCAGAATGCCTTAATCATGAGGGCGCTAAATTGGCGCTTGAACTTGGCTATGTGGGCCTACGCTCAGGCCAGGAGGGAGGCCGCCGGTCTTGGGAAAGAGTAGAATCAACCAGCAAACTTTCCAAGGCTTTGGTATCTGTTCAGAGGGATCTCAAAAAGGTGAGCAAGTCTTATCAAGCCAACGCTAAGAGAGCCTCTCAGCTCGAGATTCAAGTCAAGGAGCTCCATGTTTTTTGCGAACAATCTAATAAGGCCTGCCTGGAGCTGTTACAAATTAAGTCTGAGCATGCCGAAGAAATAAGGGCTATGCAGCAGCGTTTCAGCGAAAGATGGGGCGAATTGAAAGACAGTTTCACCGAGAAGAAGAATAATTGGAATAAGAGGCTTGATGAAGAGGAGCGCAGGTATCGGCGATAACAAGATCAGCTCGCTAGCCTGAATAGGAAGCTCGTTAGCCTGAATAGGAAGCTCGCTAATAGGGAAGACCGACTGAAATGGCAGCACGATCAAGTCGCCAAACTCACTGCTGACCTTGATCAATCTCGGCAGGAGATTGAAGAAAAATAGTCTTGGATTAATGACCTCAAGGAGGGTCTCCAGTAGAATAAAGCAGCCAAAATGAAAGCTCTTGAAAAGGTTCATGAGTTTGAACGAAAAAATGGCTCGGTGAGAAGAAGAGGTATAATGTCCTCTTACTTTTTTTTAGTGCCTTTTCTTTTGGTCACAGCTTTAAGATCCTGTGTTTGCAGATAGGCATAATCGGGCTCGAGGTTCAGGATCAATTCAAAGCTTTGAGAGAGGAGTTGGCTTCGAGCCGCCAAATAAATTCTGAATTAGGGGGCCAATTGGCCGAAGCTAACAGACGAGTCTCTTCGGCCGTGGAAGAGTACAAGAGTTATGCACAATTTATCGATGAGCACAAAGCGGCTTGCGTCGATGCATTTCGATTCGGCGAAGAGGAGGCACGGGCGAAGATCTCTCGAGTATACCCTGAGTTGGATCTTGTTGGGAATTGTATCCTAAAGCTAATCATTTGATGATTGAGCTAATGTAAATAGTATATAAATTGATATATTAATAAAAGTTATTTGGCAGTTTATTCATTACAAGAACATCTTCTTAATACTCCTGATAGTAATGAAGCCCTAGGATCTTCTTCACGATAAAGGAGGATTTATCTTTGAAGGTCCTTAAAAGAGTTCGCGACCAAATGATATACTATGACAGGGCCATAGTACTATCAATTATAGGACGTTGTATATCATATTTGTTGGTTGTCCTCTTAACCAAGGAGTGTAGAGACACTGGTATGACATACAGGTGAAAGTGTAGGAGTACATTTCACCGAACGTGACTCATTTCGGATACTCTGCTGTCAAGAGTTAATCCGAGAAGATATAGGTATAAGTATCCTTCAGACCTGAAGATCACAACCAGTGGCTTACAAGCAACTCATTGTACTTAGGTGCCGGACCACCTGGATTTCTAATCCAGCTACGAAAGGTTACTGGGTGCAGTCAAGTACTTGTGGTAGTCAGTTGTGATCAAGATGGAATTTGACCTATCCCGTTAAAAGGAGAAATGCTTGTGTTTCAATTTAGCAAGACCTTGGCCAAGGCACTTCATGTGAAAGTCACATGATCACTAAAGTTGAAATCACTTTATGGATTTGCTATTTAGAGTTGACAGGCTCTTAAGCCATCCTTAGCATTTGTGGTCAAGAGGATGAATTATACGGTAACTGTTTCTTAGGGTTCTTGGAGTTTGCTCGGCAACTCTTCGACCTATCCGGACGTCGGGTTCCATTGCTAGATGGGCACATCGATTAGTATAGAAAGTTTTTCTATGCTACCGGCTTAGGTTCGAACCTAGAGAGTCACACGCATAGAAGTTTCCTAGGATGATCTATTTGCTGATCAACGATTGAGAATCGTATATGATTTAATTAATCAATTTGATTGATTGAATTATCTCAATTGGGTTAAGTACAATTGAATAAGATTCAATTTGGTTTAAGTCTATTAGAAGGACTAATCAATTTCAAATATTGATTTGAAATTAGACTTGATTTGGATTTAAATAGATTCAGGACTAGCCAAATTTGATTTGGGCTAGGACCATGATCTATGTAGGTTCAGTCCAATAAATTCAAATCAGCTTAAACTAAAACCCGAACCCAAACCCAAACCCTTCGCATAAGGGTCTCACATGATAACTTGATTAAATTCTCATGTAGGATTTAATATATTAATTTTCTCCAAACCATTTCCGTTGGAATTCTAAGTGTTAGAATTCATGTGGAATTAATGTGCCTCTTTGAGTTAACCAACGATGGAATTCTAAGTGTTAGAATTCACATCACTTTGGTTTTCACCGAACGTCAGAATTAACCAAACGCTGCGTCTCTTTGGTTTTTACCGAACGGCAGAATTCTAAGTGTTAGAATTCAATGGGCTAAAGGCTACATTGAGCCTATAAATTAGAGGACATTCTTACCAGATCATAGAACACAACACACGATATGTCGTGGATTGAAATTCTAAAGAGTTAGAACAAATCATGGTGTGATTCTGGTGTTAGCAAAAGTTTGGTGGATCTTGAAGGAAGAATTCAAGTGGGAGGATTCAAGATCAGCAAAGTTATTTTTCCGCGAGCTAGCACTCCTGAGAATCGATCATTCGGGGCTTTGCATGGACGATACTAGAGGCCGGACGATTGAACGGCTGCAGAGCACAAAGGATTTACCAATTCCCTTAAGGTAAGTGATATGATCCCTAGATCTTAAGGCATGCTTCAAGACAAGAAGTATGACTTCTTACCTTGAAGATCAAGATATGATCTTGATGATTTTATTTATATGCATATTTTAGATCAAACGATCCTATATATAAGGCAAAGATATGATCTTGATGCATGTTAAACAGATTAATATTTAATCTTTAAAATTCTGCATTGATAATTGTTATCAAATTATTAAATATGCATGCCTCAGAGTTTATTTCTCCCTACAGATCTATCTTTTCTAGAGGCCGAATTTTACGATACTCGTACCCCAGGAACCAAAGAAGCCAAATATGAGGAGATTTCAAACATTGATCTTAAGACCATCCTAGGCCCTGATGAAGCTGTGGCTCCAGAGGAATGTCCTCAGCCCGATGCCGAGGAACCCGAGGTCCCCCCTCCAACTGTATTCGAAGTGGGCGAACCAAGTCAAATTCCTCCAAATGTTTCCGAGGGGACCCCTAGAACCGATTTAAACCCTGACTCTTGAGGGTTGCCCATGTATCTTTGCTTCTTCTACTTGTAATTCAATCAAAATTTAATGAATGAATCTTTTGTCTTCTTCTGTGTGTCCTATTGTTTTGGTCATGATTTTTCAAGCGATCCTTTTGTTCGTCAAAAGTTTTCTCCCGCTTGTAGCTTATCATAATCGAATCATACTTCAAGATGAAATGGCTTTTAGCAGTTCCGAAT
Source organism: Calamus simplicifolius (assembly GCA_900491605.1). Classification (NCBI taxonomy): domain Eukaryota; kingdom Viridiplantae; phylum Streptophyta; class Magnoliopsida; order Arecales; family Arecaceae; genus Calamus; species Calamus simplicifolius. Next base: position 93,089 of record UESW01003074.1, on the reverse strand, counting down.
TGAATGCTCCGCTTAATCGAAGCCATGTTAGTTAGGTTTCCCAATGTATGAAACTATTCGGTTTTGTCAAGGAATATTATCCCGGCTTTGCCCGAAGTAAGACAAATAGTTTGAAATGGCCAAAACAAGAGAAGTACTTCGGTTGTGGTTGAGCAGATAGTTTGGTTTATCCGAAGCAAGAATTTGGTTTGCTTCTTGCCGAAGCAGATGAAACGGCTCGCGATTTGCCGAGGGATACCTCATTTTTCCTCTGAGCATTTATTTGTTGGTCTTTTTCGATGTGATTTCATTTTGCGTATGCGCTAAGCATTCAATTGCTAGTGGATGGCAGCGTTTCAAATTTTGGGGTCCTCCTCCTCCTTAATGGTTGTTCCTCGGTTCGCTGTCTATAAAAAGGGGAAGGCAAATTGTGTCTAAGCACTTCCTAAAGCCCTTTATTCTTGTGAGTTAGAGAAGTTTTCATGGCCCCTGTCTTATTGAGGCCGAGGGTGGAGAGGCCGAGGGTGGAGAGGCCAAGCTTTCCTTTTGAAAGCTGGCTCACCCCAGATAGCTGGGGCGATGGAGAAGCTGCTGAAGAGCAAGTAGTCCTCAAGGAAGGACTCCCGGGGGTCATACGGAGAGCGCATGGGGACGGTTACAGGAGTCATACCAGGAGCGCATGCTCCTTGAATGGCTCCTTTGATATGTCATGGGGCCCTGCAAACCACTGGAAATGCAAATATCCAGGGGCCTATGGCTTACATGGACTTTCCTTCCCCCTCAGTTTTGATCTCTTAGTTCATCCGTCCGAGGGGTCCTTCTCAACGAGGAGGGAGGTAAGTAGTGTTGGGTTCCTGTCTATGGTCTTGGGCAGCGACTAGCAGCCCAGCATGCCACTCAGGGGTAACCTTAGCATCGGAATCCATGGGTCTTTAGCCCAGTTTGGGTCCCTTAATTCAATGAGAGGATCCGTTGATGGCCTACTTTGCTCTTTGGCACTAACCAGTGACTCAACAAAAGTCGTCTGATTTCTCTGATTTCTTGGGTTGGACGTAAAAACAACATCATTAACCGAAGCTGCTTGCCCGAGCTTTCAGAGCAACTTCATCAGCTGGAGCTGCTTGCCCGAGCTTTCAGAGCAACGTCATCGGCCGAAGTTGTTTGCCCGAGTTCTTATTTTATTTTATTTGGCTTTATTTTCTGTGCTATGATGCACTTGTAATGCCTCTCAGGAGGTTGTAATTTTTCATTATCAATAAAAGAAGTTTTATTTTTCAAATATTAGCTTCTCTGATTGTGTATGTTGTTCTGACATAAGAGTCATTTTGTTTGTACCACGCTTTTCGAATCATAGCGTAGTTCACAATCACTAGTAGCGTTCCAGTCATTTTGCCTTCATTTAGGCATTTTAGTGATGCTCAGTCCTTCACGAAGGAAGCATTCATCTTTGTTTAGATCAGAGGGAGGCCTGGGCGGCCCTACTAGTTCACAATGTAGACATGGTTTTACTCAAAGGATGGAATATGTCTTTCCTTAACAAGAAATGATTCGCTTAATCTTGCTGATGTGCAGAGAGAGAGGTTACCTACCTCGACCGAAGCATGATAGGATGTTTTAGTCATGCTAAAGCGTCTGAGGAATCAACTGGCTTCGCTGCCACTCTGAAAGAGTCATCCAATTATGTCGAAACTTGAGATATTGTTTGAAGACATCACTCAGCCTTGCTGAGGCTTGAGATATTATTTGGAGATATCACTCGGCCTTGCTGAGGCTTGAGATATTATTCGGAGATATCACTCGGCCTTGCCAAGGCTTGAGATATTATTCGGAGATATCATTCGACCTTGCTGAGGCTTAAGATATTATTCGGGGATATCACTCAGCTTGGCCGAGGCTTCAAAAGATTATATTTTACTTGGCGCGACCAAGATATGGAGACATCACTCGGCTTGGCTAAGGCTTCAAAAGATTATATTTTACTTGGCGCGGCCAAGGTACGAAGACATCACTCGGCCTGCCGAGGCTTGAAAAGATTATATTTTACTTGGCATGGCCAAGGTACGAAGATCGCTCGGCTTGACCGAGGTTTGCAAAGTATATTTTACTTGACGCAACCAAGGTACGAAGATCACTCGGCCTTGCCGAGGCTTGAAAAAGATTATATTTTACTTGGTGCGGCCAAGGTACGAAGATCACTCGGCCCTGCCGAGGTTTGCAAAGTATATTTTACTTAGTGCGACCAAAGTACGGAGATCACTCGACCCTGCCGAGGCTTGAAAAAGATTATATTTTACTTGGCGTAGCCAAGGTACGAAGATCACTCGGCTCTGTTGAGGTTTGCAAATTATATTTTACTTGGCGCAGCCAAGGTACGGAGATCACTCGGCCCAGCCAAGGTTTGCAAGTTATATTTTACTTGGCACGACCAAGGTACGGATATATCACTCGGCTTGGCCGAGGCTTCAAAAGATTATATTTTACTTGGCGCGGCCAAGGTATGAAGATCACTTGGCCCAGCCAAGGTTTGCAAGTTATATTTTACTTGGCGTGGCCAAGGTACGGAGACATCACTCGGCTTGGCCGAGGGTTCAAAAGATTATATTTTACTTGGCGCAGCCAAGGTACAAAGATCACTTGGCCCTACCGAGGTTTGCAAAGTATATTTTACTTGGCATGGCCAAGGTACGGAGATCACTCGGCCCGGCCGAGGTTTGCAAAAGATTATATAGCAAGACCTGCTTCTTATTGCAGTTTTCAAGGGAAAAGTAATCGAAACAAAAACTTTTGCGAACCTTTGAAAGTTAAATTTGACGCAATGAACAGAGTAAGTTTAGTAAGGGCATACTTTTATTGATGATAGATGTGGAGATTATCCAAGTTCCATGTTCGAAGGATATATTTTTCATTCAGATCTTGAAGTTTGTAGGTGTCGGGCCTGATTACCTCTGCAACTTGATAGGGACCCTCCCAATTTGGGGATAGTTTCCCTTACTCTAGTGGCTTTGACACAAACGCCTTCTGAAGTACCAGATCACCCGGGAGGAAAGACTTCCCTTTGACTCTGGCAGAGTGATAGTGGGCTATCCTTTGTTGATAGGGGGCCATTCAGATTCGAGCCTTCTCCCTGACTCCTTCTATTAAATCAAGATTAGTTCGAGTTGCTCGTCATTGGATTCCTCCGAATAGCTTTCCATGCGAGGGGAGGGAAGCCTGACCTCCACATGAATGATAGCTTCCGTACTAAAAGCCATCTTAAATGGAGTTTAGCCTGTGGGTATTTTTTCAGTAGTTCGGTAGGCCCACAACACGTGGTGGAGCTTTTTTGCCCACCTGCCTCGTGCCTGGTTGAGTCAAGCTTTAATTCCTTGCATAAGGGTTTGGTTGGTTGACCTCGACCTCCACATTGGCTTGAGGGTGTCCAATCGATGTCAGGCGATAGAGAATGCTGTGATCCTCGCAAAATTCTTGGAGCTTAGGATTATCGAATTGTTTTTCATTGTTCGTGATGATGGTGTGGAGAAGGCCAAAACAGCAAATGATAGTCCTCCATACGAAATCCCTAGCCTGAGCATCGGTTATCTGGGCGACTGCCTCGGCTTCGACCAACTTGGTGAAATAGTCAATCGCGGCAAACAAGAACTTCCTTTGTCCCGTTGCAAGGAGGAAAGGACTGAGGATATCCATCCCCCATTTGGTGAAAGGTTAGGGCGATGATACAGAAGTTAGGTGAGCAGAGGGAAGCCTTTGGACATTTTAGTGTCGTTGGCACGAATCACAGGCTCGGACAAGGTCATCAGAATCTCTCTGCATCATTAGCCAATAATACCCTTGGCGCAATACTTTGTAGCATAGAGCTCGGCTGCCAAGATGATTACCGCAGATGCCTTCATGAACCTCTGAAAGAGCATAATCGGTCTCTGATGGTCGGAGGCATTTGAGTAACGGCATAGAGAAGGATTGCTTATACAGCTGATCGTCAACTAAAATGTAATGAGACGACTACATTTTTAGTTTTCTTGCTTCTTTTCTGTTAGCGGGTTGTCAGCTCCCCCTCCTCTCTGGGGCTACCGACAGCACACCTGCACACTTGTGGTAATCGGATAGAGTTTTACTAGTCTTTATGTAGCGCTCCATAAAAGAGCTAGAGAACCCCAACTAATTATCATAAGTGGCAGACACACGAAAACACATCCTGTTAAAAACTTTTCATTTTCATCTCAATTATATACACAAATCACTCAATCAACACTAAGCATCAACCTGCTCAGATAATATTTTTCATGACATTCCTCAGGCAGTTTACAAGATCACATTCACAATCGACATTAAAATCCTAAGTGCACACATCATGCTCATAATTTTCTCCAAAACATAAGTCTCGTATTCATATCCAAAAAGGTCTAAAACATCATTACATCCACTGTACACATACACATATACAAAATACAAATATCAAACCACACTCTCTCAATATACAAGGCTAGCATTTATACACTCTTGCATCCAAGCAAGCTTCACCAGCTAAGGGTCCTGTCCTGCTTATCTTGTGATCCTGGCAGAAATACTCACTGATCTGAAAGAACATTTAAATCATAGAGGGATGAGACCTAAGTCCCAGTGACTGGATAACCATCTAACTATGGAGAAATAGAGAACCATAACCTCTTAATTTCAATCGTATGCTGAAACTATTTAACTTGTACAACTCAAAGTACATTTTTAACATGATATCAGATAAAATAAAATGTAGCTTATTCTTCAAATAACATATCAGTACTGAATACTCTATAATAACTCTTCACTGAAAGATAACTCATTAAAATAAAAATCATGCATTACAATATGAAGATATGCATTCTTTATCTACAACCCAGACTCCCATCAGGATCTGCTTGCCCACTGGCATCTCAAGTAAGCTCTCCCTCTCGGGATAACTATTTGGCCCATTGGCCCTTTTTATATCACAACATATGCTTTTAGATCTCATGATGCTGGGCTGTGTGTGTAATGCCTCTGAGGTACCACCCTACAGTCGCCCTTCTGTAGGTGTACTCTCATCGGGTGCGTGACTAGCAACAGGATCCCCGCACAAATAGCACCCCTTACCCGTGCGGTTCACCTGGCAAAGTGCTTTGTTCCTTAACCCTGGAACCTCGGGTTTTCTCTCTGCCCCCACGGGCTATATATAGTAATCAGCTCCACTGAGCTATGATTCATGCCCCCACGGGCTGCTCACAACCAGCCCCACTGGCCTGGTTAGGCATGCACTCACCCCTGATTCTGGGGTTCATCGTACGATCTGTTCGCAAGGAGGTGCCGGCTCGATAGTAGTGTGCAATGCTCATGCTACAGTACAGTCTAAAGGGTGATCAGCCCCCTAGCTGCCTGATGCTCAGTATGACTCATACATCATTTGTAAAGCTTTATCATGCAAATATGCCATGTATACATTAAAAATCATCCTCATCATGAAACTCATGCTTCATGTGTTTCATGCTCAAAACTCATTTATCAGAATATCATATACTAGGTTCTCATTTCTCATATTTAAAACATACATAATACTCTGCTAAACATAACATACCATAACTAGGTATTAATCTCATTATACTAGCTCAAATTAACCTCTCATTGCTAGATGAGAAATCCACTCACCTTAGTAGGTTACTCCTCGACTGGTACAACTGGTACTCAACTCTGGTATTCGGCTCCCTGGAATAACCCTCTTGACCTACGTCAACATACAGATACAATAGCTATTAGGATTACCTCCACACGAGGTTTTCCCATGAACCATGCATGCATACATGATCTATCCTCTAATATCTCATTATTTTCTTCCACCCTTTCTCTACTCAAGATTACTTCTACTATTACCTCAAAATACACTAATCTAAGAAAATCTAAAGTCATACAAGATCTAGGGAAGCTATAGCTTACCTGGAGTCGAGCACAAACCCCAAGCTTCCCTTTCCCTTCTCTTTCTTCCTCCTTCCTTCTTCCTCTCTTTTCTCCTCTTCTTTCTTTCTTTCTTTCTTTCTTTCTTTTCTCTGGCTGAACCCACGTTTCCCTTTTTCTCTAATGACTTGGGGACCAAGTCATGGAAACTTAAGGGTTAAGGCATGCCAAATTCCCTTTTACCCTCAAACACTCTTAACGCACGCTTTTTGGAAAACACGTGGCTCACTTATAACCATGATATTTTGCCCTTAGATTTTCTTTCCTAAGTTGCCCTTAACACAATTGCAATTGACATCGGAGCCTTTTCCCATTTTGCCCCTGATATAGCATTTTTTTAATAGATTTATAGCCCAGATCATCATTTTTTACTTAAATCGATACTTTTATGTAACATTTCTAAGAAAAGACTTTACCATCTTGAAGAACTCGATTTTAGAAATCCAACGGTTCAAACGGCATCCAAATCGGACTTGAAACGGATAAATATGAAATTTCTCAAGATTTAACTCAGAAAAACCTGCCGTCTTGGAGTCGGCTCGAACAGATGGAGTCGGCTCGAGTAGGGGTCGACTCCAGAAAAGTAGGGTCGACTCCAGCTCCAGGGTCGACTCCAGGGTCGACTCCTAAGCGTGCCGAAAGTTTAAAACCGTGCCGGAGTCGACTCCACTCCAATTAGAGTCGACTCCAACCACTAAAAACATCATTTTAGGATAAAACTCAAACTAAACTTGATTTTTTCTTGTGATTTAAACCCATTAAACTTAAGTCTCTCAATTTCTCAAATCAGACTCATTAACATTTAGAAATATACTTATTTACTCCAAAATTTCTTCTCTTTACATTTATCAAAAGGCCAACACACCCATATTTCACTGAAAACTTTCTGACTTTCATTTTAACTGAAAATGCCATAAATTACAAGGTTTTCAGGATGTTACAATTCTCCCCCTCTTAAGAAATTTCGTCCTCGAAATTTAGCTAGATATATTTTCAAATAGATGGGGGTACTTAAATCTCATCTCATCCTCTCGCTCCCATGTAGCCTCCTCTTTTTGATGATTTAACCATTGCACCTTAACTAATGGAATTCTTTTACTGCGGAGCTGCTTAATCTCCCTACTCAAGATCTTCACTGGTTCTGTTGCAAATGATAAATCCCCCTGTAACTCTATAGTCTCAGACTGAATCACATGAGAGGAATCTGGCACATACCTCCTAAGCATTGATACATGAAATACATTATGAATCTGAGATAACTCTGGAGGTAAAGCCAATCTATAAGCTAGTGTCCCAACTCTTTCCAGAATTTCATAGGGTCCAATATACCTGGGACTCAACTTGCCTTTCTTTCCAAATCTCATAATACCTCGCCAAGGAGATACCTTCAGAAAGACTCTATCTCCAACCTCAAACTTTACCTCTCTATGCTTTTTATCTGCATAGCTCTTCTGTCTATCCTGGGCTGCCTTTAATTTAGCTCTTATAATTTTAACTTGATCTGCTGTAAGCTGCACTAACTCAGGGCCTAACAGCCTTCTCTCTCCCTCCTCATCCCAACACACTGGAGTTCTACATTTTCTCCCATACAAGGCCTCATATGGTGCCATATCAATGCTAGAATGGTAGCTGTTATTGTAAGCAAACTCTATTAAAGGTAGATGATCATCCCAGCTACCAGAAAATTCCATGACACAAGCTCTCAGCATATCCTCCAGTGTCTGGATGGTTCTTTCTGACTGACCATCGGTTTGGGGATGAAATGCTGTACTGAACCTCAATTTAGTCCCCAAAGCTTTCTGTAATTCTGCCCAAAATTGAGATGTGAACCTTGGATCTCTATCTGATACTATCGATACTGGCACACCATGCCTACTCACAATTTCATGCACATATAATTCTGCTAATCTATCCAAGGTAAAGACAATCTTAATAGGCAGAAAATGAGCAGACTTAGTCAATCTATCAACTATCACCCATATAGCATCATTGCCCCTTCTGGTCTTTGGGAGTCCTACAACGAAATCCATAGTTATATGCTCCCACTTTCCACTCTGGCACAAACAGAGGCTGAAGCTTTCCAGCTGGACACTGATGTTCAGCCTTAATCTGCTGACACACCAAACACTTAGATACATACTCAGCTATCTCCTTTTTCATACCATTCCACCAGTAATTCTGTTTGATAGTTCTATACATCTTAGTACTACCTGGATGCATTGAATAAGCTGAGCTATGTGCTTCCCTTAAAATCTGATCTTTCACTGATTCCACAGCTGGCACACAAACTCTGCCCTTGAATAATAACACTCCATCACCTCTAACAGAAAACTCTGACTGAGACCCACTCTGAATTAAATCTCTAGCTTTAAGCAAATGTAGATCTAGCAACTGAGCTTCTCTTATTTCTTCTAGCATTTGGGGTCTCACTCTGAAAGTAGCCAACAAGGCTCCTGACTCTTCTACAGCTAGCTGCATCTAACCTCCTTAACTCAATCATCAAGGGTAGCTGTACGGTTCTGATAGAAGCCAATGTGGCCATAGACTTTCGACTCAAGGCATCAGCCACAACATTAGCTTTCCCTGGGTGATACTCAATAGTGCAATCATAGTCTTTAATCAATTCAATCCATCTTCTCTGCCTTAAATTCAATTCCTTCTGGGTCAGAATATATTTCAAGCTCTTATGATCAGTAAATATCTGGCATCTTCTTCCATACAAGTAGTGCCTCCAAACCTTCAATGCAAATATAACAGCAGCTAACTCCAAATCATGGGTGGGGTAATTCTTTTCATGGGATCTCAACTGTCTAGATATATAAGCCACTACTTTCCCATTCTGCATTAAAACACACCCCAAACCCTTCAATGAGGCATCACTATAGATCACATAATCACTGGCACTATCAGGTAGTATTAGGATTGGGGCTGAGGTTAATCTCCTTTTCAATTCATCCATACTCTTCTGGCATTCATTTGACCAATCAAACTTGATATTCTTTCTAAGCAGCTTAGTCATAGGAGAAGCCAAAATCGAGAAATTTTCTATAAATCTTCTATAATATCCTGCTAACCCCAAGAAACTCCTCACCTCAGTCTGATTGGTAGGTGATACCCAATTTACTATAGCTTCAATCTTTTGAGGATCTACCATAATACCTTTGGCTGAAACTACATGTCCCAAGAACTTTACCTCATCCAGCCAAAATTCACTTTTACTAAACTTTGCATATAATTGCTTTTCTCTTAATATCTGCAAAACTGTCCTCAGATGCTGTTCATGCTCTTCACTACTTCTAGAATAAATCAAGATGTCATCAATGAATACTATCACAAATTTATCTAGATACTCTTGAAATACTTGATTCATCAGACCCATAAAAGCAGCTGGAGCATTTGTCAAGCCAAATGGCATTACCAAGAACTCATAATGACCATATCTGGTCCTGAAAGCAGTCTTAGATATATCCTCATTCTTTATTCTCAATTGATGATACCCAGATCTCAGATCAATCTTTGAAAACACTGCTGCCCCCTGCAGCTGATCAAACAAATCATCGATCCTTGGCAATGGATAATTGTTTCTAATGGTCACCTTGTTCAACTGTCTATAGTCTATACACAACCTCAAGGTACCATCCTTTTTCTTCACAAACAACACTGGTGCACCCCATGGTGATATACTGGGTCTAATAAACCCTTTATCCAATAATTCTTGTAACTGACTTTTCAATTCTTTCAATTCAACTGGAGCCATTCTATAAGGTGCCCTGGCTATTGGTCTGGTATCTGGGGCTAGATCTATACTGAAATCAAATCCTCTGTCAGGAGGTAACCCTGGCTCCTCAGGAAATACATCTGAAAAATCCCTTACCACAGGGATATTCGTCAGCTCTAAACCATTGCCCTCTAGGCTCACTGCACAAGCTAAATAGGCTTCACATCTCTTTGCTAGCATTCTATTGGCTGACAGAGCTGAAATCACTCCTGAGGGTAACCCCCTCCTATCACCAACAAAACAGACCTCTCTATCATCAGAAGTTTGTAACATCACCTCCTTCCTTAAGCAATCTACTCTGGCTCTATGCACAGATAGCCAATCCATCCCCAAAATGGCATCAAACTCTTTCAACCTCAAAGGAATCAAATCTGCTGCTAATTTCTGACTCCCCACAGAAATATCACAACCTCTATACACTTGGTCTGCTATAAAAGGCCTCCCTACGGGCATAGATACTACCAACTGACTACCCAACTGGCCCACATCTCTAACTAGATGCTTAGCAAACTCACATGAGATAAATGAATGCGTAGATCCAGAATCAATTAAAATATAAGCATCATGATTATCGATGGGTAGCATACCTGTCACCACATCAGGATCAATCTGAGCCTCCTGTCTGGTCATGGCAAACACTCTGGCCTCGGCTCTCGGAATACTGGATGACCCTCCTGGCTGATTAACATTAGGCCCCACCTGACTGGCTGAAGCCACAACACTACCATCACCCCTCCTACTAGGCTGTCCCCTTGGCATTACTGGCCCCTGAGGAAGCCCACCAGCCTGCTGCCCTCTCCTAGGGCAATCTCTCTTCAGGTGACCTAGATCACCACAAATATAACATCCCTTATTGCCCCTCCTACATTCTCCCAAATGAAGTTTTCCACATACATTACATGGGGGTATATTTCTCCCTCCACCAGAAGGACGACCCTGCTCCCCTACATCACCAGACACCCTGCTGGAGGCAACCTGAGGCACACCCACATAAGGCTTTCTTTGAACTGGGCTAGATGCTGACACAGATACGGATCCTCTGCCCACATCACCAGGGGCTCTAAACCCAGAATAAAACTGTCCAGTCCTCTGGGGTTTCTTAAATGGCTGAGTCCCTCCCGGAGCAGAAGAATAACTAGGAGCACTTCTTTTCATTCTATCCTGCCTCCTACTCATATATTCTTTTTCAATCTCCTCGGCTTTGAGTGCTCCCTGCACCAACTCAGAGTAATTATTGTAGGTCTGCATACAGGTCTTGGCTTTAATAGGGAGATTCAATCCATCCTGGAATAGTCGACATCTCTCCCTCTCATCAGCCACCAAGGCCCTAGCAAACTGAGATAACTCCACAAAAGTGGCTTCATAATCTGCCACGGACATCCTCCCCTGAGTCAGACAAAGGAAATCCCTCCTCTTCTGATCCCTATAAATCTCAGAATAATATTGCTGATGAAATTCTCTTCTAAAATTTTCCCATGTCAACTCCACTCCCTGGGGCTGCCTGCCCTGAATAGATCTCCACCAACTCTGGGCTCTACCCTCCAGTAAAAAGGTGGCAATACTCAGCCTCTGCTCCTCAGAGCATCCCATCACATCAAATACTCTCTCGATCCTCTGCAGCCATGCCCCGGCCTGAATAGGATCAGTAGTTCCCTGGAACTCCAGAGCCCCTAACTTTCTGGCTCTTTCCACATTCCTCACAACCTCAGTATTTTTAGATGGAAGGCTAGAACTAGCACCCACAGCTGCTACCACAGCCTGAGTAATCATGCCTACCAACTCTGACATACTAGGCCCCTGAGTCTGTACTCGAGATGGGTCTACTGGCACAGGGGTAATAGACTGTGAAGAAGACTCTGGCATCTGCTCTGGAGATGCCCCACTCTAGCCTCCTTAGATACTGGCTCGGTGGAATCACTAGAAGCCATTCTATCAATTTGACTTCTTCTAACTGACCTTCTGAATCTACTTTGACCTTTGCTTCTATCCCTGCCTGAAGATTGCTCTGTCTCTCTAGATGCCTTTGTAGTAATCGTCCTACAAGACATTATTCATTACATCAGTTTCATCATTCAATAGCTATAATCATAAACATTCAATCATCCTAGACTCATACTCATACTTATTCCCCTAGGACCTAATAACCTAGGGCTCTGATACCAAAACTTGTCAGCTCCCCCTCCTCTCTGGGGCCACCGACAGCACACCTGCACACTTGTGGTAATCGGATAGAGTTTTACTAGTCTTTATGTAGCGCTCCATAAAGAGCTAGAGAACCCCAACTAATTATCATAAGTGGCAGACACACGAAAACACATCCTGTTAAAAACTTTTCATTTTCATCTCAATTATATACACAAATCACCCAATCAACATTAAGCATCAACCTGCTCAGATAATATTTTTCATGACATTCCTCAGGCAGTTTACAAGATCACATTCACATTCGACATTAAAATCCTAAGTGCACACATCATGCTCATAATTTTCTCCAAAACATAAGTCTCGTATTCATATCCAAAAAGGTCTAAAACATCATTACATCCCACTGTACACATACACATATACAAAATACAATATCAAACCACACTCTCTCAATATACAAGGCTAGCATTTATACACTCTTGCATCCAAGCAAGCTTCACCAGCTAAGGGTCCTGTCCTGCTTATCTTGTGATCCTGGCAGAAATACTCACTGATCTGAAAGAACATTTAAATCATAGAGGGATGAGACCTAAGTCCCAGTGACTGGATAACCATCTAACTATGGAGAAATAGAGAACCATAACCTCTTAATTTCAATCGTATGCTGAAACTATTTAACTTGTACAACTCAAAGTACATTTTTAACATGATATCAGATAAAATAAAATGTAGCTTATTCTTCAAATAACATATCAGTACTGAATACTCTATAATAACTCTTCACTGAAAGATAACTCATTAAAATAAAAATCATGCATTACAATATGAAGATATGCATTCTTTATCTACAACCCAGACTCCCATCAGGATCTGCTTGCCCACTGGCATCTCAAGTAAACTCTCCCTCTCGGGATAACTATTTGGCCCATTGGCCCTTTTTATATCACAACATATGCTTTTAGATCTCATGATGCTGGGCTGTGTGTGTAATGCCTCTGAGGTACCACCCTACAGTCGCCCTTCTGTAGGTGTACTCTCATCGGGTGCGTGACTAGCAACAGGATCCCCGCACAAATAGCACCCCTTACCCGTGCGGTTCACCTGGCAAAGTGCTTTGTTCCTTAACCCTGGAACCTCGGGTTTTCTCTCTGCCCCCACGGGCTATATATAGTAATCAGCTCCACTGAGCTATGATTCATGCCCCCACGGGCTGCTCACAACCAGCCCCACTGGCCTGGTTAGGCATGCACTCACCCCTGATTCTGGGGTTCATCGTACGATCTGTTCGCAAGGAGGTGCCGGCTCGATAGTAGTGTGCAATGCTCATGCTACAGTACAGTCTAAAGGGTGATCAGCCCCCTAGCTGCCTGATGCTCAGTATGATCATACATCATTTGTAAAGCTTTATCATGCAAATATGCCATGTATACATTAAAAATTCCCTCATCGAAACTCATCATGCTTATGTGTTTATGCTCAAAACTCATTTATCAGAATATCATATACTAGGTTCTCATTTCTCATATTTAAAACATACATAATACTCTGCTAAACATAACATACCATAACTAGGTATTAATCTCATTATACTAGCTCAAATTAACTCTCATTGCTAGATGAGAAATCCACTCACCTTAGTAGGTTACTCCTCGACTGGTACAACTGGTACTCAACTCTGGTATTCGGCTCCCTGGAATAACCCTCTTGACCTACGTCAACATACAGATACAATAGCTATTAGGATTACCTCCACACGAGGTTTTCCCACGAACCATGCATGCATACATGATCTATCCTCTAATATCTCATTATTTTCTTCCACCCTTTCTCTACTCAAGATTACTTCTACTATTACCTCAAAATACACTAATCTAAGAAAATCTAAAGTCATACAAGATCTAGGGAAGCTATAGCTTACCTGGAGTCGAGCACAAACCCCAAGCTTCCCTTTCCCTTTCTCTTTCTTCCTCCTTCTTCTTCTTCTTCTTCCTCTCTTTTCTCCTCTTCTTCTCTCTTTCTTTCTTTCTTTCTTTTCTCTGGCTGAACCCACGTTTCCCTTTTTCTCTAATGACTTGGGGACCAAGTCATAGGAAACTTAAGGGTTAAGGCATGCCAAATTCCCTTTTGCCCTCAAACACTCTTAACGCACGCTTTTTGGAAAACACGTGGCTCACTTATAACCATGATATTTTGCCCTTATATTTTCTTTCCCAAGTTGCCCTTAACACAATTAGCAATTGACATCGGAGCCTTTTCCCATTTTGCCCCTGATATAGCATTTTTTTAATCGATTTATAGCCCAGATCATCTTTTTCACTTAAATCGATACTTTTATGTAACATTTCTAAGAAAAGACTTTACCATCTTGAAGAACTCGATTTTAGAAATCCAACGGTTCAAACGGCATCCAAATCGGACTTGAAACGGATTAAATATGAAATTCTCAAGATTTAACTCAGAAAAACCTGCCTTGGAGTCGGCTCCAGCAAATAGTCGGCTCCAGAAAATAGGGGTCGACTCCAGAAAAGTAGGGTCGACTCCTGAAAGTAACTCCAGTCGACTTCTGCAGGGTCGACTCCAAAGCGTGCCGAAAGTTTAAAACCGTGCCAGAGTCGACTCCACTCCAAATAGTGTCGACTCCAACCACTAAAAACATCATTTTAGGATAAAACTCAAACTAAACTTGATTTTTCTTGTGATTTAAACCCATTAAAACTTAAGTCTCTCAATTTCTTAAATCAAACTCATTAACATTCAGAAATATACTTATTTACTCCAAAATTTCTTCTCTTTACATTTATCAAAAGGCCAACACACCCACATTTCACTGAAACTTTCTGACTTTCATTTCAAATGAAAATTACGATAAATTACAAGGTTTTCAGGATGTTACACGGGTAGCAGCCCTTCTTTGAGATATTTGTGTATGGGAGCTATCCAAGATGGTTCGATGTCGACCTGCATCATCTGATCAGCATCGGCAATGCTGGATTTCTCCAGGACTTTCAAGTGGAACCTCCGCTCAAGGTCCATTGAGTCCATAGTCGGCAGGCAGGACAAAAGGTTAGCGCACGCATTTTCAGCCCTTGGGACTTGAATAATCTTAAATTCAGCAAAGTAGGATGATAGATCGCACACCTTTTGAAGATACCGAATCATGTTCGTTTCTCGAGCTTCAAATTCTTCTTACACCTGGCCTGCCACTAACTGAGAGTCAGTGTAGGCATTTAGTTTTTCGACTTTGAGCTTGCGGGCAATGCGGAGTCCAGCGAGCAGGGCTTCATACTCTGCTTCATTGTTTGAGGCCGGAAGGAGAAGCAGATGCCATATTCGAAAGTTGCCCCCTCTGGACTAGTGAGGACCATACCGACACCAGAACCACTCACGCTGGAGGATCCATCGGCATGGAGCAACCATGGGGCACTGGGCTTTGGTTATTCAGGGGCATCCGAAGTAGAACCATCTTCGGGTATGATGCATTCAAGAAGGAAATTCGCTAGGACCTGGGCTTTAATGGCTGGACAAGGCTGATACTGAATGTCATGTTCACTCAACTCAATAGCCCAATTGGTCATTCTTCCTGATGCTTCTGGATGATAGATAATTAACTTTATGGGTTGGTCGGTCAAGACTGCTACAGTGTGTGCTTGAAAATACGGTAGCAGCTTTCAGACCAATATTACTAGAGCCAGAACCATCTTCTCGACTCGAGTATACCTCGTTTCGATGTCTCTGAGCAATTTGTTGCCATAATAAACTGGCTTTTGAACTTTGTTTTCCTCTCTGATCAGCACAGAGCCAATAGCGCTCTCAGAGATCGCCAAGTATAGACTCAACATTTCCCCTATCTTCGGACTGCCAAGGAGAGGCGGCGAGCCGAGGTATTTTTTGAGATATTCAAAGGACTTTTGGTAATCTGGGGTCCATTGAAAATTTTTGGCCTACCGAAGTGCTTTGAAGAAGGGAAGGCACCTTTCGGCCGATCGAGCAACGAAGCGGTTGAGGGCCGCTATCCTCCCGGTAAGACGTTGCACTTCTTTGATCGACCCCGGAGGGGCCATCTGTCGCAAGGCTTGGATCTTCTGTGAATTTGCTTCAATGCCTCGCTGAGAGACCATGAAGCTCAAGAACTTTCTGGAGTTAATACCGAAAGCACATTTGGTTGGGTTGAGCTTCATCTGGTACTTTCGGAGGGTTGCAAAGCTTTCTACAAAATCCTCAACATGTTGGGATGACTCCTTGCTTTTTACCAGCATGTTATTAACATACACCTTCATGTTCCGACCGATTTGCTTCTTGAAGACTTTATTGACCAGCCTTTGGTAGGTTGCACCTGTATTTTTTAAACCAAAAGGCATAACTCGGTAGCAATAAATACCTCGGTCGGTGATGAAGGCAGTTTTTTCTTCATCCTCGAGCGCCAGCCAAATCTAGTTGTAGCCTAAATAGGCATCCATAAAAGTCAACATTTGGTGGCCCGAAGTTGAGTCCACAAGCTGATCGATCCGAGAAAGAGGGAAGCTATCTTTTGGGCGAGCCTTGTTGAGGTCGGTGAAGTTGATGCAGATCCTCCATTTGCCATTCGATTTTTTCACCATAACTACATTTGCCAGACAGTCGGGGTAATTGACTTCCCGGATGAAGTTAGTTTTAATGAGTTTGTCCACCTCCTCTTCGATAGCCTTTTGGCGCTCAGGGGCAAAGCTTCTTTTCTTCTGCTTAATCGGCCGAAATGCCTCATCCACGCTGAGGCGGTGGACCAGGACATCCGGGTTAATCCCGGGCATGTCCGATGCGGACCAGGTGAAGACATCAGCATTCCCCCGAAGGAATTCGACCAAGTCTTGCTGAAGCTTTTCCTTCAATTGTGACCCGATCTTTATGGTTCGGTCGGGCCGAGCTTCGTCGAGTGGCACTTCCTCTAATTCTTCGGCTGGCTCTCCTCGTTGTTCGACAAAATCTTCCCGACATCCAGCCTGTCAACCTCAGGCTTTCTGGATTAAAGGTCAGTGATAAAGCAATGTCAAGCTATAATTTAACTTCCCCGAACAACTCTCACTCCCCATTCGGTAGGAAACTTCATGGCGAGATGTGGAATGAAAATGATGGCTTTGAGAGATATTTGTCCTGACCTGCCAAGGATGGCATTGTAAGGAGACCGAAGCTTGGTTACAAAAAAATCCATGAGCGTGGTAGCTACACGGGGCCAAGTGCTGGCTTGGACTGTTAAAGTAATAACTCCCTCGGGGATTGAGGAGTCGCTCGTAAAACCTACTAAGGTGGACTCTACAGCTCGGAGGCTTTTCACCCAGAATTTCAATCTCACAAAGGCATCAAAATACAAAATATTAACGGAGCTTCTACTATCAATTAAAATGTGATGTACATCATAGTTGTTCATGTTTAGGGATATAACCAGAGCATCGTCATGGGGGTACCATACCTCCCGAAGATCTTCATTAGAAAAAGAGAGTTCATCAACCTGAGCCTTCTTTGGCGGACTTTCTTCCTTGCCTGGCCAAGATGATGGGGAGCCGGCCGCTGCTATCACATTAACATTGCCGATAACCAGGGGATTTGGCGGTGGAAGCTGGCGAGGCTCAGGCTGGCAATCCCGTTCGTTGTTCGGCTTTGGGGCTCCTCTAAATCAGTCCAGTTTGCCTCATCGGATCAGTCGCTCGATCTCGTTCAGGAGCTGCCAACATTCCTCAATGTTATGCCCATGATCCTGGTGGAAGCGATAGTACTTGGTTATGTCCCTCCGAGTTGCATTGCCTCAGAGAGGAGGAGGCCGAGGAATCTGGCGCTCGATCTCCATCAGGATTTGCGCTCATGGCGCAGTGAGAGGAGTGTAGTTGTCAAACCTTCGAGTCAGACTTCGGGTTTGGTCTCAAGGCGATGGTGGAGGAGCTCTTTGGCAGTGAGGTAGGCTTGCATGGCGGTAGGCTTGATGCTTATCCGAGCCCTTTGCCTCCTTCTTCTTCAGTTGCTCGGCTCGAGTTGATCTTCGCGATTCTTCAACCTTGGCGTACTTATCCGCCAGGAACATCATGTCTGAGAGGCTCTTAGGGTAGTTGACTTCCAGAGCTAAGTAGAAGTCTCCTTCCTTCGATACTCCTCCCGCCAGAGCAGACATGGCCATCTCATGATTGAGGTGGTCAACCTCCAGGAGGGCCATATTGAAATGGACAAGGTAACTCTTCAGAGACTTCCTTTCTCTTTGCTTGACTTCAAAGAGGGAGTCAGACCTCTATCATTGGCGATGACTGCTGATGAACTGGCTGATGAACAAATAGCTCAGTTTGTCAAAAGAATCAACGTAACCTGGCTTCAAGCTGTTAAACCAGGTTCTAGCAGATCCCCTAAGAGTGGAGGGGAAGGCTCGGTTTAGGATTGCATCCGATGCTCCATGGAACATCATGATGGATCCGAAGCTGCTCAAGTGGTCGTCGGGATCATTGGATCCATGGTATGATTCGATGGTGAGAAGCTTGATATGAGGGAGAATCACTTCCCTCATGATCCTTTCATAGAAAGGAATGCCCTGCTCCGCCTTTGGTTGGGACAGAGGGGCTTGTCTGACGGCGTCCAACTCCTAACGCCATTCTCGACGCATCTCCTGCATCTGTTGCCTAATCCCTTCATCCAAAGTGGTAGGAGGGATTGGGCGATGGGAATATGGTAGCGGTGTCGAATCTTGAGAAGACACCGGAGAAAGAGAGCGAGCCCATCGAGACCTGAGCAGGCTTTTCCCTTCGGCTCATGGTGGCGCTGGTTTGGTCCTCATGGGTCGAGGAAGATAATCCGCAGCCTCGAGCGGATTAGAAGAAGAGATTGCTGGTGGGACAGGGGCAGCTGCCTCTTCATGAAGCTGCGGGTAGGAACAGCTGGGCAAGAACTCCTTGGAGTCCCTGGACCAACTGAGTCAATGCCTGGACTTGCTGGACCAGGGTAGCGAACTGGTCCAGCATCACCGCTGCCGCCGGTAGTGAAGGGGTCTTGGCTGGTAATGGTAGCGGAGGAGCTAAACCGCTAACTGGATCAGGCCTTTGAGAGGTGGCCTGATCTTGAGCATCGGACGTGGTTCTCTTCGATTGGCCATTAGAGGATACTTCTTCTAGTTTCGAACCTTGTCTCCTGGATTACAAGTTTACGAGACTTGAACCCCTTCCTCTAGCGCCAATCTGTTGCCGCAAAAATCTGCTCTCCGACTCAGGTGCAACCTGGCTCTGAATTTGGACGCTGGTCTCTCGCCCGGGGTGGAACCTGCAAGGCATTCCTCACGCAGAGGGTGTTTTGGGGTGGTCCTCTGCAGAAGACCCTTCAATGCCCAAGTCAGTGAAAATTCACAGCAAGCAGATATGAGGAGAAGCTATCGCAGAAGAGTTCTTCTAGATGGGTGCTCTTCCCAGAACTCAGAGCTCTGCTAGAGCTTTAATGGAGTTTTTCTGTATGAGAGTTAGTGAATGCGTACCTGAGAGGCTTCGAGATGGTGGTATTTATAGGCGATCACCTGATTCCTTGGGCGCATCATAGGGGGTCTGAAAGCTATTAGGATTCAAAACGGATTCGAATCAAGTTTGTTACGAGGCCGATAGGATCTGTATCTTGTTAGTTAGAGGATCGACGACCAGGAGAGTTGGTTGATGCCTTGAGATTCAGCAATTATGTAGGCCCTAGGCCACTTTTATGGCCCTTAGGCCACTTCTGGTATCGTTGGCATGATTTTTCGTTTGGAATCTTGTTCAGCTATCATGAATTTGAACTCTCCCATGCTTGATTTTGCAGAGGTGCTCGAGTGCCTCGGTCTGACCAAGGCGTAGGACAGCTCGGTTCGCCGATGCGTAGGGTAGCTCGGCTCGCTGAGGGATGGGAGTGGCTTGGTTTGGCCGAGACATGAGGATGACTCGATTTGTCGAGGCATGAGGATGGCTCGGTTTACCGAGGTATAGGAATGGTTCGGTTCGTCGGGGCGACTCAACTCTGCCGAAGGCGATTCGACTTCGCTGTCTTGCGGATGCGACAATTGGCTGACGGAATGTTGAGATTGGTCTCGACCCAATTGTTAACACATGCATTAATGCGACGATAATTTTACTCCTCATCAGATTTTATAATCCTTTAATACATATATAAAACAAATCATCTTTGAATTTTTTTTATTATCTATATTTTCAAGACCAAATTAACCAACTCTCTTTTATGATCATTAACTTTCAAGGTAAATATTGATACAGTGACCCATTGATCATAGATTCAAAATATAAAGATAGATTATATATATATATATATGTATATAAAAGAAATATATCTATTGTAAATATGTAAATAGGATTGAGGCTAGAAATATACTTTTGGCCCTCAAAATTTTACTTAAATTTTTATCTTGGTTCCAAAGCTTTAAGATGTTGCAGTTTAATATCTTATATTCTAAGGATATTGCATTCTTAATATTAAAAAAATGAATAAGTTAAACTTGATAGCATAAATAAGTATCATGCTAAGATGATCACATATTGTCATTTGAGATATCAATAATTTATCTTGTGAAATAAGCAATATTTCGTATGATCGTTACGGCGACCTTTGATTTTTCTTTGATTTTAGCTACCTTCACGGGATAGAATTAATAAGAACACTAGCCAACAACTATCCCATGATGTTGTTGGGAAGGCATCTAAATAGTTTATTCAAATAAAATTTAAATTACGTTAATTGAGAAACCAAGAATTAAAAATAACTTTTGAGTAAAAGTTGAGGACAAATATATTATAACCAAAATGGAAGTCATTCAAATAATTTATTTAAATAAAATTTAAATTATATTAATTAAAAATTAATTAAAAATAAATTTTGAGTAAAATTGAAGATAAATGTATGAAAAAGACTTTGCATACTGCATTTGTGCAGCAAGTCCTACGTGGGCTGCATCGTTCCTTTTTATTGGTCCACATATGCACGATACTCATTAAAAAATATTACGACAACTTTACGACATCCCGAGGAAAAAATTTACGACACCCAGTTTTAAACTTACGACACCATAGTTATAAAATTAAGGCACCCATTTAAAAAGCAAAAAAATATTACGACACCCTGTTGTACTTACGACACCGTAGTTATAAAATTATGACACTCTTTCTTGTACATATTCCAAAAAAATTGAATGGGTATTAATGCACGTCGTATCAAAATCAAGACCCATTAAAAAAGAAAAAAAGCTTAGACACCCATTAAGAAAGCAAAAAAATTTACGACACCTAGTTTTATAAAATTACGACACCCATTTAGAAAACGTGTATGTACATAAATTTCAAAAAAAAAAATAATGCACATCAGAGTGTCTATATAAATTTTAAAAAAAAAAAAGAATGGTATTAATGTATGTGAGACAGTTTTTTTTGGAATTTGTGTAGAGACACGTTTGTCTTAATTTTATAACTACGGTATCAAGTTTAAAACTGAGATATTATAATTTTTTTTGCTTTCTGAACGAGTATTGTTATAAGTTTAAAACTGATATCGTAACTTTTTTTTTTTTACTAGTACTTTAACTTTATAATTATAATATTATAAATTTAAAATAAAATATCATAATTATTTTTTAAAATATTATAAAAATATTTAATATTTTTTAATAAATATTAATTAATAAAAAAATTAGTTCAATTTATATAGAACTTGCTGCAAAGATGATGCACAAAAACTTTTCCATAGCAAGAAAGTCCGAGGAAGAAGCCCACCCTAGCTCCTTGTTACCAGGTCCCAGGGACAGGCAGCGGAGCTCACCGAAACCCGAGAAAGTCTCGTCGCGTTCCGGTTTTTCTCATGAATCAAGGGGCGAAACGGCATACTGCGACCGCCAGCTCGTCCTCCTCCTCTTCCTCTACTTCCTTCGACTCAGGAGGAAGCCCGAGAGACCCCCATCGCCCTCCTCCTCTCTTCCCGGCCATGTCGTCTGCTCTCGCTCCTCTCATCGCCGCCCAGCTCAACTATCTCCTCGCCCACTCCCCTCTCCCCCTCAAGGTAATCGTCATCCCAGTCCCGATCAAATCCTCATCTCTTCGAATCCCTATATCTCTTAATCTCCCCCAATTTGGTGCCCTTTAGGTCGAACAGGTGTGGGCCGGTGGCAAGAACGGCCGCTACGCCGACCGCTTCACCCTTCTGGTGCCCTTCTGCCTCGACTACATTAAGTGTAAGCATAAATTTGCGTTTTTTTTGTCGTTCTCAATGGCTTTCATTTGTGTTCTTGACTTTCTGGATGTTGGATTCTTGCAGGGGATGTTATATATAATGCGGGGTACCCGTCGGTGGCGCCGGACATCGTATTTCCGCCGGAAGATGATGACTTTCACCCCTTGATTTCTATTGGCGATGGCGAGGAGGGGAAGGAAGGGGAGGGGGAGGGGCACTTGAGTAAGAGCATCTTGAGGGATTGGAATTGTAAAGACCCTTCTCGGCTGCTGGTTCTTGTCCATGAATTGAGGTGGACTGTGCTCGCTTAGGGTTTGATTGAACTGTCTGTAGTGGAAAGAGTGGTTTCTTCTGAGCTGTTAAGCTTCAAAGAGAAAGAAAGATTTTTTTTTTTTAAATTTTTCTGATCGTGGTTGCTGGGTTTTTTTTTTCATTTTCATTTTTTTTTTGTGCATAGGGGTTTGTACATGCACTACCAGAAGAAGCGGATCGGAGAGCTTGATGATGCAAGACTGAAGTTTGAAATAAGCACAATTCTCTCTCGAGAGGTAATAAATTAATACCTACATGCTATCTTTTTTGCTGCAATGTTAATAGAGGAGTTGTTTCAACTAAAATTAGTGGTTCTTCTGATTTCAACAAGGGCTTGATAAGATGATATGTTCCTTTAATGATGAAATCTTGAAACTAATTCAAAAACAGACCGGTGAACATGAGTATATGGTAAGTAAGCGGTCACAAGTGATGATTGATCTTTCTTGTTGCAATTTATATATAATATTGTCAACCATTATTTGAATATGTAGAAGACCTAACTTGCCACAAAACCCTAATCTAAATACCAAATCCTCAGAATCCCTGCTAAGTTGTTCGACCTTGGGCCCCTCTCCATTCTAATACAACACTATAATTGATGATGAGAAGCACAAATAACAATGAAGATAATGAAGTCTTAAAAATAACTATTCAATTAGTAATTACTCACTGATATGTGCTAGGATGATGTCGTAAACCTTAACAATTAGAGATTCTAATGTGTGATGCAATCTTCCACTTCCACAACATAATATGGTACCTTAAAAAAAATCAAGCTGAGATCAGATTTATATCATGACAAGTCATATGAACAAGATTTAAGAGGGCACTATGCGATGAGATTTGCTTTTTACTTATTGGTCACCTCTAAGTGTTGGAAGCCTCTTTAAGTCTGATCAGTATTGCGACACACAAATGCTTCTCAATTAGTTACTTATGAGGCTCTTGGAATCTTTGTAATGGCAATTTAAAAGGGTCAATGTAACTAATTCCAACTAGTTTGAGATTAAAGCTTTATTATTATTACTCTATTGTTGTACAATTCTAAGGATGAATAAGAACCTAAAAAGGATGCAGTAGCAAGTAGTTATAATTTAAGGTTTGGATGGATTACAAGGGGCTGATTTACTACATTGAAAAGCAGGCAGCGGAATGGATAAGGATTGAAGGCAGAAAGGTTGTCTATAGGATTTTTAAGGTTTGATGGTTGGGATTTACGATTTTGCAGCAAATAGGAAGAGAAGAGAGAGGTTAAACAGAAAATAAAAGAGGGATATAAAAGCTGGAGAAGAATTCGAGAGGAAGAAGTGACAAGGATAATAGGACTTGTTTTAGAGGGCTTTGGCCTTTAGCTGATATCAAATGGATAATTCAAGTGGAAGAAAGAAGGTTGTTTTCAATAATCAATACATCAAATCATGGAAATCCTTGCTTTGTGTTGTGTGTTTTTTTTTTTTTTTTTGGCGTGGGGGGGGGTTGGGGTTGGATTGGTCTGTGGCTGTGGGCGTAGTCACTATTTATAAATGTCTAACATGTTCCTTGTAACTAAAATGCACCTTTACTTATAATCTGATCAGAAGTCAGCCATTGCTTCCTACCAAAGTAACTTTTTGCATGTTGGCAAAGTAAAGGTAATGCAAAATAGCTATCTCTTCTTGTCCAGAAACTCAAACGGTGCAAAAAATTGGAAATGTAAGCATTATAGAAATTTGCACTGGCCCTACCTATAACTCAAATGGTGAAGCAAAGGCCATTAAGAGTTAAAGATTAACCAGATTGGCCCTTGTTTGTTAGTGGAAAGTCTTGATCACCTTCCCATCTACTCATTTCTGAGCCACAAACTTTTGATGCAGGCACCTTGGAGTTGAGCTAGGATTCTTACAGTTAGGGGGGCAGGTTACATATTGTAAGATTACAAACTACAATGTATAAAAGTAGATGATGTAGAAGCAAAGGTGTTTATATAAGATCTCATGAAATTTGTTTCAATAATTACAATGTAAAATTTAATGTGTATATGCTAGGAAACTGTAATTTTCTTGTAAAAGATCGATTAAACCGAGGGTTACTACTGCCTTGAAGACAAGGATTTGGGAAAGCAACCTGTAAGGGCCAGCCTTGAGTGGATAAGGTGATCCAAAATACTTGCATAAGAGCAAGGGTTTTGGGGAGCAGATTCCAGGGAAGTTGGGGGTTGGGGTTGGTATTCAAGGAATTTTAAGCACACTGTTGAAATTATCGAGAGAGAAAAAGTAGTTTATTGACTTTCAAAAAAAAAAAAGAACGTATATGCATTAAATGTTGGTTTATTATATTCTCAAAAGAAATGAATTGCCCTTAGAAAAAATCTACTAGACTGTCTGGATCTCCTAAAAACCTTCTGATTTTGAGCAAGAAAAATTTAGAGAAGAAAGGAATAACAATGCTACGTATCTTCTGTTGGAATTAAGGTGGAGTTTGCTAGGAGAACATGATAAATACAGAAGGGAAGTCTGTGAGATCCCCATCCTATGAAAGATTTTCCCTGTAAATTTGTAGATAAGTGCACTACCACTTTAAACTAGTAACTTCTCTGGTTTTTCTTTTCCTTAAAAGCAGTAAAGATGCAAAGAAAAAGACTGTAGGATGAGGACTCCAAAGATTATATTTCCTAAAGAGGTTATCATAGAAAGAGAGCCATGGCCCTAATTACAACTTGAGGTTTAGGAGAGATGCACATGTGGCATGGGCCAATACAAGGTGGTTCTAATAAGCCAAAAAAAAGTGTATTCATGAACTTAGCAGTGTAGGTTTGTATAGGGTCCATATTGGGTAGATGAGGTTGTTAAGGGACACACTGGTCAATATGGGTTTTCGATGTGTACTACGTGGATGACAGTTTGGTATTGGTGGCACAGGAATTTTTGCTTATCAGCTGCCCTTTTAGAGTTTTGAAAGGATGTTCAGCAGGCTAGATTTTATGGGAAGTTAACACAAGGTTCATAAGGAAAGTATGAGGGGAATATCAAACTTTTGCAGGGGGTGCGGTCCTCGCTGCCCTCCTTCCCCTCTTCTATGTTGACAACCATGATGAAATGTCTTGCACTTAATGTTGATCTCTGTAATCACTTCATATGGAGGTATGCTTGTGTTATCAAATCATCTAATTTAAATCTCTATGGAGCTTCTTAAAACAGAGAGAATCACGCATGGAAATGTTTGTATAGTCTTTAAGCAAACTTGTAGCTTCATTGTAACTTGGACTCCCTTTACTGGATTAGGTAAAGCAGGCCCAAGTTAATTGGTATTTGGAGAACAATTGCTCTAGGGAACTAAAGTTTGATTAAAATTTGATAAGAGTCAGATGCTAAGGTTTCTAATGTGACTCTATCAAAGTGAGTTCAGCTTGCATATGTAACTAACCTGACCTGATGGAGAAATATGCTAATCCAGAATTAGGTTGTAAGCTTATGATGTTTCCATGTTATGATGTGGGTGGTGTTTTTGATAGACTGTAAACTTTTTAATAGTTAGCTTGTGGGTGCCTTCTCAAAGATCATATGTGCAAAGTCTTCATTGAAATTACCACATTTTATGCATATCGGTTAGTTTTTGACATTATATAATACACCTTATTATATCTTCATGACTATTGCCTTCAATCAATGTGGAAAGGTACATGTTGTTATATGCAAAGGCACAAATGTGCATAATTGTCATGAGGAGACCTTCTTGGATTTACTTCTATTTCTACCATTATGGTTGCTTTGCAATGATATGTATCTTGCTTAACAATGAAATTGGACATGTTTTTATGAACACAATCATGTATCACCATATATGATATCCATGGTGTATGTTATTTGTAGATGATATAGTGTTGATTGATGAAACTAAATTTGGAGTAAATGCTAAGCTAGAGATTTGGAGAAAGCTTTAGAATCTAAAGGTTTTAAGATTAGTAGAACTAAAACTGAATACATGAAATGTAATTTTAGTGGGAGTAGAAATACAAATGAAGAAACAGCGAAGATTGCAAGCCAAGAAATATCAAGAGTAAAAAAATTAGGTATTTGGGATAATTATCCAGCAAGAAGGTAAAATAGGTGAAGATGTGAATCATAGAGTTAAAGTAGGATGGAGTAAGTGGAGGAGTGCTTTGGGAGTATTGTATGATCGGCGCATCCTATTAAAATTAAAAGAAAAATTCTATAGAACCGCTATTAGGCCAGCTATGCTATATGAAACAGAGTGTTGGGCAATATTGAAATAATATGTGAATAAATTAAGTGTGAGAGAAATGCGTATGTTAAGATGGATATGTGGTAAAACTTTAAAAGATGGAATTAGAAATAAACATATAAGAGAAATGATAGGAGTAGCCCTAATTGAAGATAAAATGAAAGAAAATCGATTACGGTAGTTTGGACATATACAACGTAAACCTTTAGATGCTCTAGTTAGGAAGAGTGATCTTTTAACAATTCATGGTAATGATAGAGGTAGAGTAGACCTAAACTAATATGGATAGAAATAATTAAAAAAGATATAACTATTTTAATTTGAATGTCGATTTGATCCTGAATAGAGCAGAGTGGAGGAAGCAGATTCATGTAGCCGACGCCATGTAGTTGGGAAAAGGCTTAGTTGAGTTGAGTTTAATCATATATCACCATATTTGACATTTTTGGAGGCTCTGAATTTTTTATCTCTTTCTTTTTTTTGTTTGTTAATCATTTCAAAAATAAAAAGGGAACTATTGTTGCGGGTGTGTTCTTGCCGTACAATTTGGCTTCATTTGAAAGTATCACCAAGATTGTATATTGAACCGGGCTAAAATCTTATCGATAAAACAGGAGTCCCAGACCTGTTTTCTCAAAATCAACAACAATACACATAAATTGAAAATTCACTCCATTAAACATGATCTACAACACTAAAACACTTAGAAACCATAACTAAAAAAATTTGTGACCTTTCTTGTGTACAAATAAAGGCTGAACCAGGGGTCTATCTGGGGACATGGACGCCAAAATTTTTTATGTTCCTTTATTTGTTAGTAAGCAGCCTTCCAAAAAAAATACATGCATATATCTTGCCTTTGTTTTTTCCAAAAGAACTATACATTGACTTATTAAGCTATCCATCCTCTCCTAAAATTTTTGATCTGATAATTAAGAGTATCCATAAAAATGTGGTCTCTGGGTCCTGACTTTATCTATTCGAATAAGGAAACAAAAAGTAAAAGTTATTAATTAATCCCACTCTTCTTCCCAAATCATGATTTCTCAAATCTTGTCAACTTTCTAAATGCTCCACGAGCCACCATGCATGTAAAAGAGGTGATAACAGACTTAACTTCTTTTTACAGAGTTTTATATTTGCACTTGTCTTTTAGCAAATAAACCCCTTTCTGCCAAAAGAAAAAGTACAGAGAAGAAATAAGAATCATACAACAACAACGATAATAACTAAGTCTTCATCCCAAACTAGTTGGGTTCAACTACATGGATTCATTTTACTTAATTTAGGATCATGCTTTTTATAAGATATAAAAATATCAAATCTTTCCTTATTATTTCTTCTTGTGCGATTTTTAATCCATTTCTACCCCTTTTCTTTCTACTTGTATCAAATCACTTCTTTGTATCAGTATATCCCTCCAACTTTGTTGAGAAAAATAAGAACTACATAAGAGAAATAAGGACCATAAAATTTAAAATTTTATATCTTTATTATATTTCTTTACAAAATGACCATGATCAATGAGATTGCAAACATCTATAAGCTCCAATGATTCTGTTATTCAGTCACTCTTTTTTTTTTTGGGAAAAAAGGAATTAAGTTTGAACCATGGCACTCTCTTGCTATGTGTCTGTTTTTTCTCTTTCTTTCTTAAGAACAAATGAAGGAAAAAAGGAAGAAAAAAAAACTTGGGTAATCTAATTGAAATCTCAAAACTCTTGATCTTCCCCTTTTTAACCCAATCTCCATTCCAAATATTCAATGGTAAGTCCTTTGTTCATCATCTTCCTCTGATTAAGATGATATCATATAAGTATTTCTTTATTTGTTGTTTATTATATTGTATCATATTATTTGAGTAAAAGGTAACTTCGCTATATTTGCAAACATGTCTTTGAGTGATAGAAGGAAGTTTAGTGGTTTTGATTTTTGTCAATGCACTGATAATTTAGAGATGATTTTGTTGTACTAAATAATGCTGAGCACAACTTAAATAAGATTTTCCTTCTTACATATAGCAGATTTTTGTTTCTGCAATATTTTTTGTAAAATTTTAATAAATATACATCTCTGACCCCGTCTTCCAAAAAAAAAAAAGAAAGAAAGAAAAAGAAAAAGAATAAGACAGAATGAAGAATCCTTGTTTGGCCCATGCATGCATCAGCTCATTAATTTTGCTGACGTTATGTTTTGATTTGATTTATGGTTTAGAAGCTCTTTGAGTTAGTGGAATATGATTTTTATGTGTTCTAAGATGGGTAGATCATGACTTATTTCCTCAAATATGTTTTAGCATTGCTCAGTAAATGGGTATTAATCTGTCAATCCATCTCATATAAGTAAGGGATGTCTAAATATATAATTTTGTTAAATGCCACAGATCATGTTTGCTTGTTTGAATTGTTGATGTAGAAGGGCCATCACTTATTTTGCACCAGTAGGATTGAGGCTTCAAACCTTATGGCAGGATGCTAGTTGATGTCACATCAAGACATGACATGGGTATCAAGTATTGAGATTGTACAAAAGAGCAAGACACACTAACTTTCAAGAAATGGTACACGAGGACACTAGCTTTCAAATTTAAGTGCGAAGAACATCACCATACTGCTGTGTCTAGCTATTGATATCAAGCTAATATCATGCAATATTTAAAAGCTTTGTTGGTTATGATTTATGGTCATCACACCTTTTAAAGTTCATGTGATTTATGTTATAATGATTATGGCATGCCAGATTTACTTATATGAATCCTGCAGAGTAGTGGATTAAATTAAGATGCACCAGTGAAATTGCACTATAAGCTGCTAGATTTGTTTTTTTATTTTTCACTGATCATTTTTTTTTCAGAAAACCTGTAAGTTTTAGTTAATTTTTCAGCATGTTTTCCTGCTAATTTCATTTTTTCCTTTTTTAAAGAAAAGGCTAGTTGTGTGTTTCCTAACGTTACTTAATGGAACAGGGGATTGAAGTCTGTATGATTTCCTCACCTGACAGGGTAAGTTCTCAGAAGTTTCAACTGTCGGTTGGTCCATGGTATCTGAAAATGCAGAAAAATATTGTATGTCCATTAATTCTTATTTTGTTTTGATTATCAAGTCTAAATTGCCTGTACATTCTAGTGCAGCTAGAGGAGGTGAAATTTGCTGTCCCTTTACTGGATATAGATTTGAACAAATTGGTGCCTGCATGTCCTTGGAGACATCAGCAAAAGATCTACTTGCAGGTTTTCTTTTGGTCTCTTTTGTTCATTGGTAAATAGTTGTTCACTCTGGTACATTCTTTTACAATTATATGATCAAATATTTGCAAATTATCTCGCTAATACTCTCTTGGAGTTGAGTTCTGACATGCCAATGCAAATGCTTAAAATTAAATAGCTATGATTGGACTGTTCATGTAAGGTTATTGTTGATATATTGACAGAGTAATTTAGCAATCCTTTGACAATAACCCACAAGTTAGTATAGATGCTCAGGAGATTCAGCTTCATTTTTTTTCCTCTTTTTTTTAAGTGCTACCCAAAAGTTCATCATTTGATGTCTCTATTCTTACAATGAGTAATTTAAAAATTCAACTTATAGTGCTGGTCCTGTTCGAGGGCCACTCTGACTGAAATTCAAGTCTGCAATTAGGTGTGGGGTGTGATCTAACCCCTAACTTACATTATGAATCCAATCCTATCTACATAGATGTTCTTTGAGTAAGGAAGTTCTTGTCCTCCCTTACTATTTATCCATCTGCTGTTCTTACTTTGCTTCTTTCTGGATTGGTGCAAAAACCAAAAATTGTATTTGAATCAGCAAATTGTTTCAAAGAGGGCAGGAAGTTGGATGGAACTGGTGATGTGATGCTGTTAGGAGTTTAAGGATTCAGATGGTTGAAATTTTCCTTTAATGTTCGCTTTTTCACTTTCTTTGTATTATTTTCACTTTTTGGGTTATTTTTCTACGGTTTTTGAAGTCCTGTAGGCAGTCAAAATTAGTACCAAACAAACTAATGACAGTTGACTAAATCCCAATAAGATATGGACTGACCAGACCTTAAGTCGACTGACAATTGGACTCAGAAAACCCTATAAAAATAAACCAAAAATGGGACACTGATGATTCGAAAATAGAAAACTAAAGACAAACTTTGACCATTTTAATATTTAAACTTCCAATTGCATCATGATGCGCCAATTGAATCAGTTTAATATTTAATATTTAAACTAAATATTTAAACTAAAGACAAACTTTGGCCATTTTAATATTTAAACTTCCAATTGAATCAGTTTCCTGTGGTGTAGGTTAAGAGATGAGGGCAATGATCATCGCATCTTAGTTAAAGGTTTGTCATTGATGAGAATCCTGTGGAAGCAAAGCAGAAAGAATATAAGAGTAAATAGGGGATGATTACTTTCAACTGTTTTGTTGGCTTTGAGATGATACAAACAAAATTCTAGTTTAAAGCAAATGGGCTTGACTGATTGCGCTGGTCCTTTTTTTAAAAAAAAAAAAAACATTGGCCGTAGGTGTTGAACAAGTGAGTGATTTCGTGGTGGTACTTGATTTGGGATGTCATGACCATGTTTAAGGAAGATCATTGCTGCCCTTGTTTTAGGGAATAAGTTGTAAAGAAGAGTTGAAGAACCCCGAATGCGAAGCTGTAATGAAAATTTGGATCATGCTTTGATTGATATTTAGTTCACGATTGGTTTTAAGGGTGAAATGGATGAGTAAAAACCACCTCAAAAAGATCAGGCAATGGCTGTTGCTTATGACTATGTTCATGCTAAGCTGTGTTTTAACTTCAGGACATTGACTATACTATGGTGATGAACCACAGGCTAATTGTTTTTTGATCCTTAGATGGGATGGGTCCAGCAGGTTTTACCACATTACGATCTTGATCATAAGATTCATAACCATTAAGCCTTGTCCCAACAATTTTGGTTCTGCTATGCTACCTTTGATTAATTGTTGAATGATATAAGACTTTTTTTTGGAAATTTCATTTTGATCTCAAATGTTGCATCGTGCAGGTCGTTTTTCCTGTACGCAGAAGTTATTCTTCTGCTCCTGCTGCTCCACGCATAAAATTAGTCTCTTCTTTAGAGCTCAAAAGTTTCTTCTCTGTAGAAGATGTCAAACTTCCACCATGGTTAGATGGGATGTAAGTCATGCTATCATAATATGATATTGATTATTTATTGGTTTCCAACTAACAAATATTATTTTGGAGTCTATTGTGTAAGAAAAAAGCACTATCATTTTCTAAAATTGGTATTTTTATGTCCTCTCTGTTTGTATTGTGATTATCTAAAGGTGCATGGCTGAATATCTACCCACTTTAGAAGAAAATCTCAAAACTCAGGTCAGTCACACTTATCACATTTATTTTTGATAACAGTTCTGTCTGTAATACTGATCTTTCATGGATGCTGCAGGTTTATTTCTTAATGTTTGGTGTCTCTCTTGATAGTTGATGCATAAAAAATCTCTTCTACATGCGAGTGTGAATGCACACTCATTTAAAATAAAATTGACGGTTGTAACTGCGAAAGATTCTTGAGTTATTTTCTTTAGCCATTCTTTCATTATTGATCAATTTAAGTAGTCACTTCCTATGAAACCTGATTTGTTGGTTTATTGGTACGAATTGTGGTTTGTAATTTGAAACGCACTACCTGTCAGTGAACTAAATTTGTCTAAGGCAGGACTGGAAAATACTTCCCTAAATATTGATGAAAATTTTAACTTTAATAAGGATGATAGCTGTTAGAATTTACAAAATACAAAGCTGAAAAAAATTAAAAATTGCTGATTGTTGATAAAGGAAGATAATACTATGTTGGGAATGAAAGTTTATATGCACATAATGTAATTTCCCTATAAGACCAACTTCGCCCACACGACTGGTCAATCAGGTAGCCTTGGCCATTTATACTTTGGGCCTTTGTTATGAACACGAAATTCATTTTGTCTTTAAATCAATATTCAGGTTTACTCCTTTTTTTATTTGTCACTAAAATGAAATTCATGTTGTAATATTTGTCACTTATACTTCAGCAGTTTTATTAGCATATTTAGCTTCAACCTTTCTCAGATATAGCTACAAAGTGTCTGGATTTGATGCAAATCTTTGTGCTATAAATGTCTGCCTGGCATGTATATCGGATGGTTATTAGCTGCCAGTATTTGGCATATGTGGTGCATGTGATTTATTCAAATGAAGAAAGCATTTGATGGATGGCCATGATCTCACTGTCAAGATTATTTGGATTCGATTTAATAAAGATAGATAGAAAAAGAGGACCGCACCGAAGATGTGCCTTGGAGACTAAATAAGAGAGGGGCTGGTGACCAAAAAGAAAGGGTGGGGAAGCGTTTAGGTTTTAGTTGTAGAAACCCAATCCAAGTGAACTTTGGGTTTGTCCCTTCATCATGGACCAGTCTGCATAACACAGCCTTCAAAGGACTTAATTATTTACACAGCCAAGAAACAAATTATAATATTCTATTTTCCACATCTGCTTTCTCATTCACCCAGTGTTCTACTCATGGATTTAGGTTTTTTCTCATTTCTCTGTATACTTGTTGTTCCTCTGTTCTTTCTTTTTCTTCATTTACTCTTGCTACAAGCTATTAGGTTTTTATGTGACTACTCTTTTCAGTAATTTAGTGGGACTGTTTTAAAGGTTTGGAGGCAGCTGCATCAATTGGTGCTAGAAGACGTTTTATTGAGGCGTTGCCCCCTCTATTTGGAAGGCCACTAGAAGCTGATCCGGTGCATCTTTGGATATTCTTTTGCTTGACCTTGTATATTCAATTTTAGAATAATCTTTGAGCCATCCTTTCAACAGGTCTTTTGCAGGAGAGCTTCAGTGCTTGCTGTCTCTGGTGTTTTCACATTTCTGGTATGTTGTGAACTTGTCTAATTTATTCATGTACCAGGTTTCTAAGGTATCATGTCTAAATTTAGAAGCAAAGAAAGGTTTATTGAACCAGTACTGGGTGCCATATCGATACCTTAATGGTAGTATTTATGCATGGTACACTGCTGGAAGTGAGATAGCAGTTGTATCATGATTGGTACGGCACTGTATCTAGCTTCCATGCCATATGGTATTGTACTGGTACAATGCGGTTTGCTGGGTACTGAGAAGTATAGGACGATATGGCAAAACCTTGAGGCACATTATCTTTTTGCCAACATCACAGTTCTAGCAGTTAGAACATAGCATTAATAATACTATAAACTTCCTCGACTCTTGTTCATAAACAACATAAAGCTAAAAATCAAACCTGAAAATGCCATTCATAGATATGCTTTATATTATACTTTAACATTAGCTAGATTGAATTGAGGAAAAAGTTTGTGGGTGCAGAGCAGCTAGTTGTGTAGAATATGAGTTGACCATTGGCACAATATTGTTTTTAGAGTCATTACAATGACTGAATTGCTGGAAGCCTCCAACTGTACACCAGATCTAATATTTGCAATCATTTTCCATTCATTATACTGGCCTATAAAGGGTTAGGAATCTTTTGTGTTTTGAGTGTTTTCATTTTGCCCGGGTGTTCTGTATTTTATCTGCCATAGCTGCCAGGTTTTGTGACCCTAGGTAATGGACAAGCCTATTCATTAACTTTTACCTACTATTTTCTCATTATTTCTTCTCTGAGTTATATAATGACCACATCTCGGGTGCACACATATCCGAATGTAAACCCAATTATCTGTATGCAACCATGTACAGTGAAACAACTCTGTCATCGCTATTCTCCAAAAATTATCAATCATTTATGATCTTAATGCTACTGTTGTTGGCCCAAGCTCAGATGAAAAGAAAAGAGTTCTACTTCAAAAGGCAGTTGGATGTAAAGGAGAGGCCCAATGGTGAAAACTTATCATAAATTATCAATTATCCATGACCTTAATGCTGCTGCCGTTGGTCCAAAGTTTTACATTGAAAACTAAGAGCTTCCCTTCAAACCATAGAGTTTCATACAAAGAAGGGGCCAAATTATGGGAATGCGTCCTGAATATATGGTCCAAAATCCAATCATCAGATTATTTATTTACTTTTAAGATGTTTTTCTAGCTTCTGGTGCCACATCCTGTTAACCTTTCTTCTTTCAACTGCCATGCAGTTTTATTACCATTTTCTCACTGCATGTCAAATACATGCTGCTAACAGACAATTTTGTTGTTGCAGGTTCATTTTTCAATTCCCACTCAGTTCCCAAAGCAACAACCTACCTTGACAATGCAAAGTTCTCAGGCAATTGTGTTTATTTTTTTATTGCGTATTTATCTTTTTGGAACATATTTATGGTGGTATATGTTTATCATTCAGTGACTGTCATTAATTATAATATGCGCACATCATGACTGACCTGAAAACATGCTGTGGAAATTTCTAAGCTCATATCTCAAAGTTAGTTCCACTGGCTGAGCTTGGCCCTGGATGGTTGAAATTGAAATTGACATTTAAAGAAATATGAGTTGAACTTTTTCCAGGCTTAACATGTTTCAACAAACACCTATGTGAGCTGGGTATATTGGTGTACAATATGTATGGGATGCTCTTTGTTGAGCTTGACCTAGAACTTGGTATTTTAAGTCCTAGAACCTTGGACTAGCTGTGCCATAACTTGCTGGCATCCTAGTTAAACATATGTGGGCCTAGTAGTGTT
The DNA here is from genome assembly GCA_900491605.1 of Calamus simplicifolius. Classification (NCBI taxonomy): domain Eukaryota; kingdom Viridiplantae; phylum Streptophyta; class Magnoliopsida; order Arecales; family Arecaceae; genus Calamus; species Calamus simplicifolius. Next base: position 57,809 of record UESW01003074.1, on the reverse strand, counting down.
ACAGAGATTCATAAACCTTGAGAGACTATTTGGTCACTAGATTTTAGGAGAATAGGATTCCATACAACTTTATTTTAATAGGTTTTTAAGTAAGATGCCAAAGCAGAGGTTTTAGGTAAAGCAAGTAACTCATCTAACCAGGAATATATTGTAAAAGCTAATTTTAGGTTTTACACTTAAGGACTTCATTTTTTCCTGTTCCCTTCAGAACTAGTTTCTTGTGATCTCATATCCCAATTTCTTGGAAGTCCAGCCTTCATTGCCCGATCACATCTGCTCTCCTCTTCTCTCTTCTTGTCTTCTTGCTCATTCCAGCTCCTCCTCTCACACCTCTTTTCACTTCCATTCACGTGTGCCTCTCTGTCTTCATTGTGTCCTCATCCTGCTTCTCAATCACATGTTACCGTCTGTGCTGAAATTGCATCATGAATGTTTTTGGCTTGTTCGAAGCAACCCCTACACCAATGACATGCTCCTTGTGTGAAAATAATGAATTATCCGTGATTAATCATCTGGAAAAATTTTGCACTAAATCAATTTACCATGTTAAGAGAAACATCTTGAGGGAACCTTATTCTTGTGTCATGATGCCAGCATACAGGTTTTTCATCAATTACAAAGAAGATGAGTTACAAATGCCGTGGATTTGTGGTGACAGTTTCATGTTCCTGCAATCAGTACTAGATTTTTTTTGATAAAAAACTCAAAAGATTTTGAAAACATATTTCCTGAAGAGGAAAACGACAGAGATCAATGTTTTACTGTTCTTAGTGAAGGCAAAAGATCACTGCACATGGTAAGGAGATCTCTCATCCTCGTAGGTAAAGCATAATGGAAAGCTCTAGAACCTGATGCATGCACAAATTGTTCTACCTTTATGGTACCATTATCTAAAAACGTGTTGAATGGGGAAATGGAAAATTTTCACCATTTTCTGTGGAACTTAATATCTTCTGTCTATCTCGCTGGGTGTTTTAAACTCTATAAACTAATCAGGCTATTCTGTAATATTCTGCAGCATTTTAATTCTCAAGGCACTCCGACATTATCACCTCCTATAAGTGATTATCCATGGAGTCCTAGATGGGATCTGCTGGAGATGGTTGAGCGCATCTTGTGAGTACCTATGCTTGGTTGTGTTGGGAACGGTATTGGAACATATCTAATTGGATCATTGTTGCAGTGACTTTCTGGTTGACGAGTGTTTGAACTTCAAGAAATATTGTAATGATACCATGCCTCAGCAGCAGTAGCATGATTCTTCATGGTATGCTCTTTTGTGTATTTGTACAAGATCCATATTTTTGGTTTAATTATCATGCCTTTTTTCCTGGGGACTAAATGTATCTAGTTTTACGTCATTACATCTCTCTCTCTCTCTCTCTCTCTCTCTCTCTCTCTCTCTATGTGCTTTTTTGGTTGTAGAGAAAAGCTGCACTATGTTTCATCTTTGCTGAAGTGGGTTGGAAATATACACCAAGCAGCATGGGTCACACAAAGTTCTCCCAGAAGCCTTGTGGTAGCTCTCACATTTTAGCACAGGAAAAGGGTCGAGAAAGGTTTTAGGTTGTGTATCCTTAAAACATCCTGAGAATGGATGTTACCCTTGGTATGCAACTTTTGGGCCATTGCAATTTTTGTTTTGCTTCTGCCATTGGATTAGGAATTTGTTGTTGTATCGTTGCATTGTATAATCAAGTCGTTTGTGTACCTTATTAGGCCTTTCAATACATTTGATGCCTAAATCTGTTATCTTTCGGCTACTTGTTAGTGGAATTTCTGTTGATACTGCCAAGAGTTAAAATGAAGTGGCCTATTAGATCTTCAAACTTGGCAAGTTACTATATTGATTTGTGGCACCAGAAGCATCAATCTGCCTCTTGGAGTCTTGTAATGCTCAAGCAGGGATCTGCAAAGCCTGAGACAAAGTGGTGCAGGCTAATTGGATTGCTGAGTAATGCTCACCATAAGGGGCTGCAAAGCTTTGATCAGACTGGCTTATGGATGCGCTAATGGTGCCTCAGCGTTCATTGGCATCACCATTTCATTACTGTGTTGATCCTTCTGAAGAATTAGGCCTGGTTTGTCTGGCATCACGTTATATTTGGGGTTACACATCCACATGATTGCAAGTATGCAGCCAATCACCTGCTGGAATCTTGAATTGTGATACTGATGATTTGCTTGATAACACTTCAGCGGAAAGATAAGATAATCTGTGTAAAGCAATCAAATAAAAAATAACTAATAAACTGTCCAATTATAAGCTCCTATTGGAGGAAGAAAAGCCTAGAAAAATACAGCCTAGACAGGTCATTTGTAATTGATGTATGATATCATGGTAAAGATTACAATATTTTGCAATGTATTAGAAAGCTCAGCGGGCATTGCTAGTGATCAATAACAGTTAATATTTAAGTCAGATCGATCGAATTGGATGCTCCCAACCCCAGAAGGATTAAAAGTTCCAAACTGAAGGGCTTATATTTCGTCAGCTTGTAGGCTAGTCATTGCCTGCCCATTACATTTGTTCCGGTAAATCATATTCATCCATTTTGCCACTACAGCAGTGCAATAGCACCTGGAGATCCTCCTCCATGTTTATGCCATCACCAGTCCTCTAAACTGGAGCACCATACAGAATTGTTAGTTCAAACTGAATTGGTCATACACGTGTCCAGGTTTGCTATCGAATTAAATATAATGCAGCCTTCGCAAAGTACCGGGTTTAAATTTTGAGTCTAGTCTAAGTCAATAATTATCTTGACATCATGTCATTTTGTCTGATATAAACTAAGCTGTCTCCACCTTGCTGGTTCGAGAAGGTTTTCTGCTTGGTCTGGTCTGGAATGGAGATAAAACCATTTGATTTGGATTTGAAGTCAGAAGACTTCTAAGAAAAAGAAGAAGACTCGGGAATGTATTGAAGCTTTGAACTTGATCATTGTGGACTGGATCAAACCATCCTAATCAAGTCCAAGACCAGGTCTTTCAAGAGTGCGGTCACTTTGTTATTAATTCTTGGAAAAGACTTGTACACCGCATTCGATGCAGTAAATCGCTGCATTGTTCATTTTTTATTGGTCCATATACATACGATATTCATTAAAAAATGTTAAGACAGCTTTACGACACACCGAGAGAAAAAATTACGACATTCAGTTTTAAACTTACGACATCGTAGTTATAAAATTAAAACACCCGTTCAGAAAGTAAAAAAAAAAAATCACAACACCCTAGTTTTAAACCTATGACACCGTGTTATAAAATTAAGACACCCGTTCAAAAGCAAAAAAAATTTATGACATCCTAGTTGTAAATTTACGACACCGTAGTTATAAAATTACGACACCCACTCAGAAAACGTATCTGTACACAAATTCAAAAAAAAAAGATGTACAAAAAAAAGATGTACACAAATTTACTAATACTCATTCAGCTTTTTTTTAGAATTTGTGTACAGACACATTTTCTGAGTGGGTGCCATAATTTTATAACTACAGTGTCATAAATTTACAACTGAATGTTATATTTTTGTTGACCCAATTATTGATTTTGATGATTAACAAAACTATTTGAGTATAACATTTGAAGTTACTAATGATTTTGGTTAAGTTTTTAGTTTATGATTTGATTTATTAATCAAAATCACAAGACAAATCAAGTTCTAGTTCGAATCTAATGTCAAGGTAAGATTGCAGACATTAGAGTTGACACATGGAATCGTAGAGTCGACTCCGAAAATCGGCACAGAATTTAGAGTCGACACCTGGACTGTTAGAGCCGCCTTCAACAGAAAAGACAGAACGATGATTTTTTTGGTCACGTCTTAAAGTCGACACCTGGACTGTTAGAGTTGACTCCAGAGGATTTTTGTGTCGACCGGATTGGGGATTTTCAATTTAGAGCCGACTCCAGAAAAGTTAGAGTCGACTCCAGATTGTTAGAAACGACTCCAAAACTGTCAGAACGTCTCTAAACTTTATTTTTATCCTTTTAATCCCAACGACTATTACCCTATTTGGTTCTAATCCTTCTTATACTTGTTTCTAACCGATAGTTTTTAGCTATTTATGGATTAAGAAGGGTCTATAAGAAGGGGTTTTTGTTGTATCCGAAAAAAGAGAGAAGAAATACAAGAAGAGAGGAAAAACAGAGAAATAAGAAAAACAAGAGTGAAATTCATCAGAAAATCAAAAGAGAAAAGATGGAAGATTCGAAAGGAAAGATTATAATGATTTCCCAACAGAAAAGAGAGAGATTCCTAGCTTTCTTAGTTCCATTTTGAAGAAATCTCAAAAGAAGAAGCAAGCCCTAGTTTTCTGATCTTCTGAGCTTCAAGAGCATACTAAAGGAAAATCCACTCAAGAGAAGAGAAGAAGCAAGCCACCAAGATCTGCAAATCATGCTTTGATTCCTATCTCTTTATCTTTGTTCTATCATTGTATATTTGCTCATTGGAGGAGCTCTTGATTTGTAAAACATTATTGTTTGCTGGGTCAATCAGGGATTGATTCAGTTGAGGCAGTTTGCCTTGTGCAAGCAGTTGCTTGTGTTGTAAGGTTATGTGCTGGTGAGCCTTGAAAACCAGCTGGGTTCGTTGTGCACCTGGAAAAAAACAAGTTTGAGTTGTGATCTTGTGAAACAACTCTGGTGTAATCAGATTGATTATAGTGTGGACCCAAGAGGTACTTGGGAGTGGATGTAGGTGTAGGTACACCGAACCACTATAAAATTCTTGTGTTTGCAGTGATTGTTTCCTTGTCTCTAACTCTCTTTCTGTGCATACTCTGTTTTAATTTGTGTACATCTAAGCTTTCACTTCCGCTGGGGGATTGTTTTTAAAAAGAGTTTAATTTTTGAAAAACCCAATTCACCCCCCTCTTGGGTTGCTATCTGGACCAACAATTGGTATCAGAGCTAGTGCTCATTTGATTTGATCTAACGATCAAGAGTCAAAGATCCACATGGCAGCTCAAGTTGGTTCATCTTTTTCTGAAGGCCAATCTACAAATAGACCACCCTTGTTTAATGGCTTAAACTATGGTTATTGGAAGGCTAGAATGAAAATTTTCATTCAAGCACTTGACTATGATCTATGAGCATTATAGTCAATGGACCACACACATCCACTGCTAGAATTAATGGCATGGAGATTCCTAAACCGAAATGGAATGGGATGAACATGATAAAAAATTGGCACAACTTAATGCCAAGGCTATGAATGTTTTGTACTACTCATTAGATGCAAATGAATTCAATCGTATATCTATTTGCATTTCTGCTAAGGAAATCTGGGATAGACTTGAGGTTACCCATGAGGGAACAAATCAAGTCAAGGAATTCAAGATTAACATACTAGTTCATAAGTATGAATTGTTTAAAATGGATGCATGTGAATCTATTTCTGATATGTTTACAAGATTTACTGATATAGTTAATGGTTTAAAAAGTCTTGGTAAATCTTATGATAATTCTGATCTTGTGAAAGGTTTTGCGTTCCTTGCCTAGGACTTGGGAAGCTAAAGTGACTGCAATACAAGAGGCAAAGGATCTAAGTACCCTACCCCTGGAAGAATTATTGGGATCCTTGATGACTCATGAGCTTCAAGTTAAGCAACATGTTGATGATGATGAGTCAAAAAAGAAGAGGACTATGGCTCTTAAGATTTCTGAATATATGGAAGAGCCTCATGAATCTGAAGATGAAAGTGATGATGAGGACATGACACTCATCACAAGGAAGTTTAAAAGATTCATGAAAAAGAAGAAGTTTGAAAAGAAAAAGCCCTTTGCTAGAAAAGATGAGGACAAGGGCAAAGAAAAAGAAGTTATCTGTTTTGAATGCAAGAAGCCGGTCACTTTAAATCTGAATGCCCACAACTAAAGAAAGGCACCCGGAGATTCAAAAAGAAGGCAATGATGGCCACATGGAGTGATTCGGAAAGCTCAAGTTCCGAAGAGGAAGAGAAGAGTGAAATGGCCAATCTATGCTTCATGGCGGACAATGATGAGGTAAGTCCGAGTTTTCTTGATGATTTTACTTTCGATGAGTTGCATAGTGCTTTTTATGAATTGATGGATGATTTTGCAAAATTAAGTTCAAAGAACAAAGATCTGAAAAATCAAATGCAAAATCTATCTTTAGAAAATGAAAAGCATGTTGTAGAAAAAGAACTTTGATGAAAGAAAATGAAAGCTTGAAAAATGAAGTTGATAGACTTAAACCTATAGTTGATAAATTTACTTTGAGCTCTATCAAACTTAATATGATTTTGGACAATCAAAAAGCTATTTTTGATAAAGCTGGATTAGGATATAATCCACTTAAAAAGCAAAAATCCTTGAAAAATATTTTTGTACATGCTGAAAAATCATCAAATATTACTTGTTTTAAATGTGGAAACAAAGGACATAAATCTTATATGTGTAAAACTCCACATGATAAAAGAAAGATGATTTGGGTTCCCAAAGGAACAATATTTATTGCATCTAACCATGAAGGACCCAAGAAAGCTTGGGTACCTAAAGTTAAGATATGAATATTTTGCAGGAGTGTCTTGCAGCCATCAGACTGAAAAGAAAGTGGTACCTTGATAGTGGTTGCTCAAGACACATGACGGGTGACAAAGATCAATTCATCACCCTTGAATCGAAAAGAGGTGGAGTAGTTACTTTTGGTGATAATGGTCAAGGCCATATCATGGGTATTGGTAAGATTCAAATTACTCCATCTACTCATATTGATAATGTTTTATATGTTGATGGACTTAAGCATAATTTGATAAGTATTAGCCAACTGTGTGATAAAGGTTTCAAAGTTTCCTTTGAAGCTTCTATTTGCACTGTTACTAATCCCATTGATAACAGCATTATTCTTGTTGGTAAACGTTATGGCAATGTGTACTTAATTGATTTGAGTAATTTATCTCCAAGTAATCATTGCTTAGTTGCTAATAATGCTAAGATGAATGAGATTGGTTGGCTATGGCACCGTAGATTAGGTCATGCAAGCACACACCTAATTTCTAAACTATTGAAAATGGATCTAGTTAAAGGTATTCCTAGCTTAAATTTTGAAAATAATCGAATCTGTGATGCATGTCAATTTGGAAAACAAACAAGAACTTCTTTCAAATCTAAGAATGTTGTTTCAACTACTAGGCCACTAGAGCTACTACACATGGACCTTTTTGGACCTACTAGAACCACAAGTCTAGGAGGAAAGAAATATGGTCTTGTGATAGTAGATGATTACTCTAGATTCACTTGGGTAATGTTTTTGGCTCACAAAGATGAGACTTTCTCAATATTCCTGAAATTCGTTAAGAAAGTCACAAATGAGAAAAACACTACCATAGTGTCTATTAGAAGTGATCATGGAACTGAATTTGAAAATCACTTATTTGAAAAATTTTGTTTTGAAAAAGGCATACATCATAATTTTTCAGCACCTAGGACACCACAACAAAATGGAGTTGTAGAAAGAAAGAATAGGACTTTAGAAGACATGGCCCGTACCATGCTATGTGAAAGCCAACTTCCAAAATATTTTTGGGCGGAAGCTATAAACACAGCATGTTACATCCTAAATAGAGCCCTGATTAGACCTATCCTTAAGAAGACTCCCTATGAACTATGGCATAATAGGAAACCAAATTTAGGTTATTTTCATGCATTTGGTTGTAAATGCTTTATTCATAACAATGGTAAGGACAATCTTGGGAAGTTTGATGCAAAGTCTGATGAAGGTATTTTCCTAGGATATTCTACATCTAGCAAGGCATATAGAGTATTTAATAAAGAAGCTTAGTTGTAGAAGAATCCATTCATATAGTGTTTGATGAGTCTTTAGCATCAAGTTCGGGTAAAATTGATGATGAGGAAGATACATCTTTGATTGAAAGAGGTATTGAAAAATTAAATGTATCTTCAGATCAAGAACTGAAGCTAAGGATGATGACTCACCTAAGGATGATGGTATTGATATTGCTCATAATGATAAAGATCTACCTAGAGATTGGAGATATGCTTATGGTCATCCTAAGGACCTAATCATAGGTGATCCATCTCAAGGTGTAAGGACTAGATCATCAATGAGAAATATCAATAATCATCTTGCATTTGTATCTCATATAGAACCCAAAACTATAGAGGAAGCTGAGAAAGATAGTTATTGGATGTTAGCAATGCAGGAAGAGTTAAACCAATTCACTAGGAACCAAGTTTGGACCCTAGTAGATAGACCTAAAGACCACCCTATAATAGGATCTAAATGGGTTTTTAGAAATAAATTGGATGAAAATGGCTTGGTGATTAGAAATAAGGCTAGATTAGTTGCAAAGGGATATAATCAGGAAGAAGGTATAGATTTTGATGAAACCTTTGCACCTGTTGCTAGATTAGAAGCCATTAGGTTATTACTTGCATTTGCATGCTGCATGAATTCAATTTATTTCAAATGGATGTTAAAAGTGCATTTTTAAATGGTTTTATAAATGAGGAAGTTTATGTTGAACAACCTCCTGGTTTTGAAGATCATGAATTTTCAAACCACGTCTTCAAATTACACAAAGCACTTTATGGTTTAAAGCAAGCACCTAGAGCTTGGTATGATAGATTGAGTAAATTTTTAATTGAAAATGATTTTTCTAGAGGAAATGTTGATAAACTTTGTTTTTAAAAAGAAAAGAAAAGGATTTATTAATTATTCAAATTTATGTTGATGACATTGTATTTGGTGCTACTAACAATCTCCTTTGTCAAGAATTTGCTAAGTTAATGCAGGGAGAATTCGAGATGAGCATGATGGGAGAACTCAACTTCTTCCTTGGACTTCAAATCAAACAAGAGAAAGTGGGGATTTTCATCAACCAAACAAAGTACACAAAGGAAATACTCAAGAAGTTTGGTATGGAATCTGCTAAACCTCTTGGTACGCCAATGAGTCCCTCATGCAAGCTGGACAAGGATGAAGAAGGTAAGAAAGTAGATCAGAAGCATTACCGAGGTATGATCGGATCACTTCTTTACTTAACTGCAAGTAGGCCAGATATTATGTTTTCTGTTTGCCTATGTGCAAGATATCAATCTAATCCTAAAGAATCACATTTATTTGCTGTTAAAAGAATCTTTAGATACTTAAATGGAACTAAAAATGTAGGATTATGGTATTCTAGAGACTCAACTTTGAAGTTGATTGCTTATTCTGATTCTGATTATGCTGGTTGTAAATTAGATAGGAAGAGTACAAGTGGTGCATGCCAACTTTTAGGAAGTAACTTAATCTCTTGGTTTAGCAAGAAGCAAAATTCGGTTGCATTATCCACTGCTGAGGCAGAGTATGTTGCAGCTGGAAGTTGCTGTGCTCAAATCCTTTGGATTAAGCGACAACTTGAAGATTATGGTATCACACTTGATAAAATTCCTATTAGATGTGATAACACTAGTGCAATCAATCTAACGAAGAATCCAATCAACACTCTAGAACTAAACACATAGAAATTAGACATCACTTTATCAGAGAACATGTTTCCAACAATGATGTTTGTCTTGAATATGTGAATACTAATGATCAATTAGCTGATATTTTTACCAAACCATTAAGTGAAGAAAGATTTTGTTATCTTAGAGGAGAATTAGGAGTTTGTGATCCTTTAGAATGACTTTCTGAAACTCTTAAGGACAACAACTATCTAGACTTCATCAATTTCTTGAAAATCCTCTATGTTCAATAAGGAAATTTATCTAGAAATTTGATTCATTGTTTCCCCAATTGTTAAGGGACACTTATCTAGAGTTTGATGATTAATTTGATCAGTTTCAGATTCTTGAAATTTAAATTTTTTACTGAAACTATTGTGGAGTCGACACCTTCATATTTGATGTTCTGTCTGGTAATTAGAGCCGACACTGCTTTTGCAGAGCCGACTCTAATTTGGGCGCTGACAGATTTTCTGGTTCGGAGCCGACACCTCGCTTTGCGGGAGTCGACTCTAAGTGAACCTAGGTCAAATTATAAGGCGGAGTCGACACCTAATGAACTCTATCTTCTCCAAATCTTCTCTAAGAGTCGTTCCAAATTGATTCCAAACACCTCTAAACCCTTCAAATCTCTTGATTACTCATTCCAATCAAACCCTATGGCTCCTAAGAGGCGTGCGACTGTTGGTGGATCGGTGGTTCCCACGAGGAGATGCACGATTCGGAGGCAAGTTCGTCTTCATCGTCTGCCACCTGAGAGGCTTCTCCACCTTCTTCATCTTCTCCACATGTCGACCAATTAGCGGGTAAGGCTATCACAACCAGAAGGAAAGTTGATTTTGATTTCTTTGCTTCGGAGGTTTTGCTATTGGCCGTCAATTAAAGGAAATGGGATGGGAAAAGGTTTGTTCATTGGATATTCCCACTTACCCTGCCCTCGTAAGAGAGTTCTACAATGATTTGAGTAGAGGAGAGGGAGGTTTAGTAAGTTATGTTAGAGGAACAAGAGTTGTAATCACTGCTGAGACCCTTGGAAACTTGTTAGAGATGCCCACTGTTGGGGTAAATGAGTGTCAGCATGATGATCGAGGTGGTGCCCTATCTAGGATGTTGGGGAGAGAGGTATCTGAGTTTGAGGAGATTGGCAAATCAACTGAACTTGGAACTCAGGCTACTTCATAACATCTGCGGGAGGATCTTATTTCCCAAGATAGGCCGATTTGAGTATGTCTCAGAGCGAGACATCTTGCTGATGGATTGCATCATCACTGGGCGGCCAGTAAATTTAGCTGGATGATGATAGGCTATATGGCAGAGGCAGCTACCAAGAAAAGATCCACATTGCCATATGGTATGATTTTGACTTTGGTATTTAGAAGCCAAGGGTGTTGATCATGGATAATGAGCCACTGAGGAAACTAAGGCATATAGACTACTACAGTGTCTCTACCATTCACCGTATGGGCTTCAGAAAGGTAAATGGTATTTGGATAAAGAAAGGACAGGAGGCTAGAGTTGAGGAGGCCAGAGCAGAGGACATCCCTGACCCATTTGTTGCGGGACTATTTACAGCTGGACCTTCTGAGGCTGGACCAAGCACATACTCTTCACCTCCACCTCAGACAGCATTTGTATCTGGAGATTTTCAGATGTGCAGATTGGTCAGCTCAGAGCATTATTAGCTGAGTATGACAGTCAGAGGAGAGATGAGATTAGTCAGATGAGAGATGACATCAGACAGTTTAAGGAGGAGATCAATTCCAGACTTGACTTGATTTCATTTTCCATTAGCCGCTCTGCAGAGTCCCTTAGTACTGAGCTTCATAAGATTTTTGAAAGGCTGGAAGGGATCGCAGATGGATCTAGAGCTTATCTAGATGCTACTGGTCAATTAAAGAAAGATATAGACCTTGCTGTTGCTCAAATTGAGGGTTGTCTTGAAGGCTTTAAGAAATCACAAAGATGAGATTATGGAACTGATAGGTCATCTGAAGAAAATTGTCTACAAACATGTTTGATTGACCTTCCATTTCCTATAGTGATACCCTATCTAAGCCTATCCTACCCTAACCTATTAGAAACCTAAGATTAGCTTTTCATATTCTAGTTTGTATCTTAGGATTTCTAGTTTACTATACTTTGTTAGCTTGTATCTAGGAATTTCTAATTGATATGGTACTTTACTGTGAATGTATTTTAATAGACACATGTAATGCATCTTGAATTGAAATACAATTATGAAGTTTACTATCTCTATGATTGAATGACCAACAACCTCGCTCTGATAACCTACATTATTATCTTTAAACTCACCTTATTGCTGATAACAAAAAAGGGGAGAGAAATTTGTATATGCATAAAGGAGAGAGAGAAAGAAAATAGGAAGAGAGAATGAAAGAATATAAGATTTCAATATGTTTTAATCAAATGGCATATCTCAAAAGGGGGAGAGAAATTTTGAGATGGAGAGAAATTTATAAATTCTAATCAATTGGTATCAAATCGATTTCAGTTTATTTACATGTACCTTGCATAGGGGGAGTTATTTAATGCAGGGGGAGCTTAATGATTTTCTGTGTAAAGTTAAATCATCTTGATTGCTGTTTATAATAGAACTCAAGTATGTTTCTAAAGTTCATTTTGAAACTTGGCATCAAATTCTTTGTTAGGAAGTCTTAAAGCTTTAACAATGTCTATAACTCTTATTTCAAATGAATCTTTAATGCATATACTCAAAGTTTTTATCATCATCAAAAAGGGGGAGATTGTTGACCCAATTATTGATTTTGATGATTAACAAAACTATTTGAGTATAACATTTGAAGTTACTAATGATTTTGGTTAAGTTTTTCAGTTTATGATTTGATTTATTAATCAAAATCATAAGACAAATCAAGTTCTAGTTCGAATCTAATGTCAAGGTAAGATTGCAGACATTAGAGTCGACACATGGAATCGCAGAGTCGACTTCGGAAATCGGCACAGAATTTAGAGTCGACACCTGGACTGTTAGAGCCGACTCCAACAGAAAAGACAGAACGATGGTTTTTTGGTCACGACTTAGAGTCGACACCTGGACTGTTAGAGTCGACTCCAGAGGATTTTTGTGTCGACCCCAGAAAAGTCAGAGACGACTCCAGATCGAGCGGATTGGGGATTTTGATTTAGAGCCGACTCCAAAAAGTTAGAGTCGACTCCAGATTGTCAGAAACGACTCCAAAACTGTCAGAACGTCTCTAAACTTTATTTTTATCTTTTAATCCCAACGGCTATTACCCTATTTGGTTCTAATCCTTCTTACACTTGTTTCTAACGGATAGTTTTCAACTATTTATGGATTAAGAAGGGTCTATAAGAAGGGGTTTTTGTTGTATCCAAAAAAAGAGAGAGAAGGAATGCAAGAAGAGAGGAAAAATAGAGAAATAAGAAAAACAAGAGTGAAATTCATCAGAAAATCAAAAGAGAAAAGAGGAAGATTTGAAAGGAAAGATTATACTGATTTTCCAACAGAAAAGAGAGATTCCTAGCTTTCTTAGTTCCATTTTGAAGAAATCTCAAAAGAAGAAGCAAGCCCTAGTTTTCTGATCTTCTGAGCTCAAGAGCATAATAAAGGAAGATCCACTCAAGAGAAGAGAAGAAGCAAGCCACCAAGATCTGCAAATCAGGCTTTGATTCCTATCTCTTTATCTTTGTTCTATCATTGTATATTTGCTCATTGGAGGAGCTCTTGATTTGTAAAACGTTATTGTTTGCTGGGTCAATCAGGGGATTGATTCAGTTGAGGCAGTTTGCCTTGTGCAAGCAGTTGCTTGTGTTGTAAGGTTGTGTGCTGGTGAGCCTTGAAAACTAGCTGGGTTCATTGTGCACCCGGAAAACAATAAGTTTGAGTTGTGAGCTTGTGAAACAACTCTGCTGTAATCAGATTGATTATAGTGTGGACCCAAGAGGTACTTGGGAGTGGATGTAGGTGTAGGTACACCGAACCACTATAAAATTCTTGTGTTTGCAGTGATTGTTTCCTTGTCTCTAACTCTCTTTCTGTGCATACTCTGTTTTAATTTGTGTACATCTAAGTTTCACTTCCGCTGGGGATTATTTTTTAAAAAGAGTTTAATTTTTGAAAAACCCAATTCACCCCCTCTTGGGTTGCTATCTGGACCAATAATTTTTTTTTGACTTTCTTAATGGGTGTCTTAATTTTATAGCTACGGTGTTGTAAGTTTAAAACTGGGGTATCATTTTAAATTTTGATGTGACGTGCATTAATACCCGTTCAACTTTTTTTTTTGAAATTTGTGCACAGATATGGTGTCGTAATTTTATAGCTACGATGTGGTAAGTTTATAACTGGATATCGTAATTTTTTTGCTTTCTGAACGGGTGTCTTAATTTTATAACTACGGTATATAAGTTTAAAACAAGACGGTTATAATTTTTTGTTGGAATATTATAAAGCTGTCTTAATATTTTTTAATGAATGTCATATGAACCAATAAGAAAAGATGGTGTAGTCTACGTAGAACTTGCTGCACCGAATGCAGTATACAAAATCTTTTCCTATTTCACTATGAAAACATGGAGAATTATTTCATATTTACGTGTGTGAGAGAGAGAGAGAGAGTCCAGGTCCATGCATCGGTGGATGCGGCTGGTGTAAGACTTCGGCTCGTGACCCGGAGTATGGGTTAGACCGTTCTTGAATCTAATCCTAACCCTAACCCTAACTCGGGACTCCCATCTATAAATCCAAGCTCAGAGATGCTTCGAGGTGCGTCCAGCTCGGGCGGCAGCGCCGTTAGTTCCTCTCCTCTCATCTAGTTCTCAATTCTCCGTACCAATAGAAAATTCTGAAATCTCTCCCTCTCTTCTTCTTGTGAGCTATTAGAATCTACCTTCTTGTTTCTACCTTCATTTTTTATATCGTTGTATTATATTTTATATCAATTGGGGACGCGCGGCCATGCTGTGATGAGGCGTTGTTTGCAATCAAAGAAGCGTGCTTTCTCGAAAGCATGCGCTGTTTTTAATCTTCCATGACTCTGATGCATCGCTCCGTCCTTCCCCTTTTCTTTCTCTATTATCTTCGTTCTCTATTATCTTCGTTGCGTATAATTTATTGGGTCTGATGCAGCCTGTGTATTTTTCGGTGTTAGAGGAAAAAATATGAGCAATATTTTTTATCTTAACAACAATTCTATCACTGATTCGCAGAACTTCTTGCGTTGCTTTTGGGTAGATTATTTCCCTTGAAAAAAAAAAAAAACTTTTGGGTGAATTATTTTAGTGGTGGCGAGAAGGGATGCAGAAGATAAATTAGGGGTTTGCGTTATCAAGAAATTTCCAATCAATAGATTTGATATATGTATATATATATATATTAAATTTTCCTTTTGGTTTGGACTGACTGATAGAAAAATCCTTTTGAGTTAAATATATGTGGATGGTTTATTATGAGCTTTGTGTTGTGGTAGAACTTAGAAGGCCTCGCACCATGGAATTTAAGGTCAGTTCTTTACCACGCCATCCTGGCAGTGCTGTGATCCATGAACTGTAATTCTTGGTTTAACCTCCAACTGAACGAAAGGAAAGTTGAGTTTTTTATTTATTATTTTCTATGGTAAAAATGAAGCAGATTCAATGACTTAAAAGTATTTTAATTTTTTTAAAATAAAACTTAAGATAGATCCATTCTTAAATAATCGATCAAAATAAAACTACTACAACGAAACAAGTAAGACAATCAGACTGAAGCAAACCTGATCATAAACATTCTTGCAACTTGTTTAAAAGTTTTAGAAAAATTGGTTGAGTTTATTTTTGCTTCAAATGGGAAGGCAGTGTATGAACTGATTTTTTACAATCATGTGGAATTACTTTATCCTTGTAGTTTTGAAAATAGATAAATGAGATTTTTTTTATTAATTATTTTTAATAGGAGTTCTCTTATGATCATCATATGTCAATTTGGATCCGTTAATTTCTAAATTAACTCCCATGCAAGATTAGGGAACGATGCTATTTTCTTTTCTGTATTTTTAATATATATTAATCTATCTCTATGATAAAAAGATATATAAATTTACTGAAACTTTTTAACCAACTATTAATTTTAATTTTTGAGCCTATGAAGGAGATGCTACAAGAAAAAAATACCAAATAAATAGAAAAAAAATAAAAGCTGCAAGTTATTAGTACTAATAATAATACTTGCCAGCGGCATCACAATTTTTCGTATCAAGATAATATAAAAAAAAATTTTGTCTATTCTGAAACGTATGTTGGTAAAATTATTCTAAAGGGATGAAAATGAATTGAAGCCTTCATTCATAGTATATAATTGATATAAATGTATATTTTATTACTCTTCTCAAAAATATTTTAATTATAAATGAAAATTTCAATGGGCCCTCTGTTTTTAAGAACGGGCTAATCACCATATGATATTCCATATTCACCTCATTAAGACTTAGCTAGTGAAACTAAGGCTACATTAATTAGAGTTTATAATAAAGATAGATGACATTCAATGCTCAACCATCATCTTTATATTTGAGAACAAATGGTACAAGTTACATCAATCATTTCTTACAATATGTCTCAAGAAGTGTTTTTGGGAACTCACCTACTACTACTATTGCTACAAAAAAAAAAACAAAAAAAAAAAAAAAACAAAAAAACAAACAAAAAACAAAACAAAAAAAAACAAAAAACAAAAAACAAAAAAATCTCATCTGCCATGGTATTACTTGTAGTAATTCTGTTTTATTCTCAATTAACATAGGCAGGTTGGCAATCCTATTGCCGTGCAAGCTATCATTATTGAGACATTATTGAGACGAGGGACGAGGCAAGTTAAAACTCCTATTGCCGTCTCTTCAAAGGAAGGAGGTTAGAAGAAGAGGGATAGAGTGGAGATGGGTGAATATATGTACTATAGGATTTGCTTCTTTTTATGTTTAGCCTCGTTAATCCGTCGCAGATGGCATAATTGAAACCATCACTAGTAACTAGCAACAAGTATGTACCAATTCTAATTGATAATATAATTATGATATTATCATTCTATAAATTTTTATCTTAAGTAGTTATTGAGCTCATATCAATGATATAAATATATAGTGCCATAGAGATAATTCATGACTTTATCCAACCAACTCTACTTTTGTTCTATATTTCTTTGCTTATTTTGTTGAAGTGGGTGGAGATGATAGACAAAAGTGCTCCAAAGGTAAAACTGGTCTCGGCTTTGAAAAATATTTGCTGCACCGTTATTTGATGTAGTAAGCGAGCATCGAGCATGTGGATTGATTGTGCATCTGTGCCACCATGCTAAAGTTCAATGGCTTTTGAGTGTATCGTATGTGCAGTGACACGGATGCACGATCAATTCACGCATTCGATATGCATTTGCTGCACGAACTGTATAGTAAGACATTTTCATCGGCTTCATATGAATGGCCTACTAAGTCCAATAGATGGCTGATGCCTTCAATCACTCCAAAAGGCTAATGAATTAATTACGTAGGCATTACAAATAAGTAAAAGATTGATGCGGAAAAATACAAAAGGACTTACTGGCGCGGAGGTAAGACAATTAACCTATTATAATGAAAGCCCTATTAGAGCTAGGTGGTTATTTTGAGACCATCAAAATTAACCTATTAAGGGCGTGCTTGGAAGGCTGCATTGGATTGTGAAATCCATAAGGTGCAGTCAGCATAGCAATTTTATGCTTTTTGGTATGAGATGCTGAACAAATAGTAAAAATTATAGCTTAAGAAAGGTGTGCTAGGGGGTGACAGTGCTCTTTTGAGGGTTTTCTTTTGAGTCTGCTTTAAGATTCGTGCTCCCCTTCTGCTGTTGCTGATCTCGGTGATCTTGTCGCCGTTTCGATCATCAACGGTGGTCTGATGGCTTCTTCCCCTGCCACTTCTCCAGTGGAGCCTGATGAGTCTAGGCCGGTCGGAAGGGCATGGCGGAGTGCTCCTGCTGCCCGGTTCGAGTGGATTGCTCCTTCTCCATCTCCGACAGAGGTGGCTGAGCTTGAACGTTTGTTCCCAGACATCATTCAAGTCCCTGAATGTGCTCTGGAGGTGGAAGCTGCAGCTTGGGAGAGATCGTCGTTAATTGCTCGCAGCCTCTCCCGCTGGGTTCGCCAGAGGCGATCCTTAGAGAGCTTTGTCGTGCTGGTATGCCCGGAGAGGTGGAAGCTGTCAATCTCTCCCACAAGCATTATATCCTTCGATTTCATTATCTTCAAGCCAGGGATCTTGTTCTGCATCGACCGTGGGTAGTGAATGGGCAACCGATTGCGGTCGGAATGGCAAGCAGAGTTTGTCCCCGGGAACGACACACTTCTCAGTGCTCTCCTGTGGATCCGTCTTCCCCTGCTTCCGCTTGATTTCTGGTCGGATGAGATTTTGTCCTTGATTCTCTGGCTGTAGGGGAATTCCAATATTCTGATGATGCTACAAAGATGAAGAACCAGGGGATTCGCCCGTGCATGCGTTCGTTGATTGGGTAGCCCCCTCAGGCCAGGGGTGAGGATTCGTGGAAGCAAGGAACCTTTTTGGCAGCAATTCTCATACGAGAATGTTGATGGATCTGTCCTTCCTGTGCTTCTCTGCATCTCGTGGAATAATGTAGGGTGGAGCCGAGCTTGTTCCTTCCCAGGATGCGCCTCATTTCGGTTCGTGGATGGCTGCAGTCCGGCAGGAAGCCCCCCTGGTGCAGGCTTTGGCTCCCAGGTTGTCGGCTCGGGAGGAAGCGAAGCATCCCCTGCTTCGGACGATGGTTGGCAGCTCCCCAAGAAACGGCTCGTCGATCAGGGAGTGGATTTCAATCAGTTGGCCAGGCTTCCTCTTCTTCTCTACAGGCATCGAAGCAGAGAAGGAAGGTTTCAGTTCAGCCGTGCCGGTTCAGTGGTGCCGTGCCGGTTTCAGCTCCTAAGACTTAGCCTGGGCTTCAAATGGCTGAAGTTGTTCAGCCAGTGTTAAAGGCCTTTAACCCATTCTCTGCACTGCATTCTGATTCAGACATCAGAGCCTCAGATTGCTGCTTGGTCTCGACTCCGATCACTTCGAAGCGGGGCCGACCGATTGAGTCTAGGTCGCAGAGCTTTGCTTCTAAGGGCTCTAAATCTAAAGGAAAGGCCCCTCACACTGGAAAAGGTAAAGGACCTGTATCTTTTACTTTTTTGGCTGCTGGTGATTCAGTTCGGGGTTAATGTGTCCAGGCTCGTCGGGGTGCTAAGAAACTCCTTTGGCTGAGCCTATCCCGGGTCTACATCTGGGGTCCCCCTACAGGAGCCGAGGGGGGGAATTACCATCGATGATGTGGTTTCTCAGCCTAAGCAGTCTATTCTGCATGATGATACTGTGGAGGAGTCAGAGTCCTCCTTGCCTCCTTCGGCACAGGGATGGATCATGACTCTGCGGTCTCCCTTCTTAAGAAAGTTATTCAGCAAGAGGACTCAGTTATAGCTATGGATTTGGCACGGGATGCGTGTTAGGGATCTGGGGGATGCAGTGATTCGGAGTTTGGGGGTTCCCATGCTACTAGCAACTCGATTGTTTTGGAGATGTATGGGGATATGGATGAAGTCCCCCCCACTCAATCTACTGAATGAAGATTCTCTTTTGGAATGTGCAGGGTGCTCAAAACCTTCATTTCGCTCCTCGTTTGGTAGGTTGCTGCAGCTTCATGATTTTTGACATTTGTGTTTTGGTGGAGACCCATCTCTAGGGATAGCCTGGCTCGTCTACGGAGACAGCTTTCAGATTATGGGATTCTTATACCATTGAGTCGGTTGGTCTATCAGGAGGCATTCTGTTCTCTGGAGAAATAATAACATTAGGGTTGATGCCTTCCACGGATGTGGTCAGCAGGTGTCACTGGTCATCTCTGAGGGATCCTCAGCTCCCTGGCTTCTCTCGGGTGTCTATGCCAGTACTGATTTCAGACTACGTCGTGAGCTTTGGGTGGAGCTTCTTTCTCTTCTTGCTCAGGGATTACCTTCCCTTATTGCTGGTGATTTTAACTGCATTGTTGGGGCTGATGAGAAAAGAGGGGGTCGGCCGTTTGTTGGATCAGGATGTTGTTGAGTTTAGATCCTTTATATCTTTGCTGGGCTCTTGGATTTGGGATTTTCTGGATCCCAATTCACCTGTGTAACAATCGCCAGGGCACTGCCGTGTGTGGGAAAGACTGGATAGAGCCATGACGTCTCCTGCCTGGCTCCAGCTTTTCCCCTCTGTTACTATTACTCATTTGTCCAGAATTGGCTCCGATCATTGTCCTATTCTTGTTTCTACTGATCATACTATTTATCAGAGTAGGATGTTTAGATTCGAGAAATTCTGGACTTTCTATTCTTCTGCTAGATCTATCATCTCTCAGGTTTGGAGATTACCTGTTAGAGGGAGCACTACTATAGACTGTCTCGGCGACTGATTCTTGCTGGTCGTCACCTCTCTAGATGGAACAAAGAGAGGTGGGGGATATTGTCAGGCAGTTGAGCAGGTTGAGTCTATCATCTCCACATTGCAGTCGAAAGAGGACCAGGAGGGGTTCCTTCATCAGTCTGAACTTTCGACTCTTAGATCCATTGTGGCTAAGCACCACTCTCTTTTGTTGTAGCAGGAGACTTTTTGGAGGCAAAGGTCCAGAATCAGTGGATCAGGGAGGGGGATCGCAATACTAGATTCTTTCATCAGGCCACTTTGAAACACCGTGCGATGAATCGCATTAGGCATTTAGTTGATGATGAGGGGGATATTCAGAGGATGTTCAGGTGATTAGGAACTTGTTATTTCAGTTCTTTCAGTCTAGATGGATGGAGCATTCTGGTGTGGGCTACCTCGTGTTTCATGTTCAGCCCACTTTCAGGGTCACCACTGCTGAGAATGCTCTTCTTACCAGGCCAATTTCGTCGGATGACATTCAGCAGGCTTTATGGGATCTTGGTGCTGATAAAGCCCCTGGGCCTGATGGGTTCCCTCCTTTGTTCTTCCGCTTCTATTGGGATATAGTGGGTCAGGAGGTTGTGTAGGCCATTCAGCTTGTGTTTCATTCTCACTCTATTCCATCTTATTGGAATCAGACCCTTATTACCTTGGTGCCTAAACGCCCTGATGCCTACTCCCCTCAGCATTGCAGGCCTATCAGTTTGTGCACCACCTTATATAAGGTGTGTGCTCGCCTTTTGGTATCCCGTTTATCTTCGGTGATCCCTCGTCTCATATCCCAAGAGCAGGGCGCTTTTATTAGGGGACGAAGCATTACTGACAATGCCCTTTTAGCCCAGGAATTCATGCATGACCTTCAGCAAGCTTCAGGGCGTCAGAGTCTCATGGCTGTTAAGCTTGATATGAAGAGAGCTTATGACAGAATGAGCTGGGATTTTCTGAGATATACTCTTGCTGAGTTTGGGTTTGATGGTCGCTTTGTTGACTGGATTATGGCGTGTGTTCATCGGCCATCTTTCTCTCTCATCATTAATAAAGGTCAGATGGATTATTTTCACTCTGAGATTGGATTGAGGCATGGATGTCCTCTGTCCCCTTTTCTCTTTATTCTTTCTGCTGATGCTTTGTCCAGGGCTCTTATTCAGGCTCAGATGGATCTGTCTCTTGTTCCCTACTCTGCGAGTCCCAGCGGGCCAATTCTCTCCCACCTTCTGTTCACTGATGACTGCATTCTTTTGGGGAAGGCTTCTATTCGTAATGCTTCCATATATGCGGCCATTTTGCAGGCTTATTGTCGGGCTTCTGGTCAGCAAGTCAATTCAAGTAAATTTCTGATCTGCTTTAGTCCAAAGACGACCGCTGCTATTAGGGATATATCTTGCATATCATGGGCATCACTTCTCAGCCTGATCGGCTATCCTACCTGGGGATCCCAATCATGGGAAGAAGGCCTCGTGGTTCTGATTTCAGTGCTCTGGAGAGGAGGGTCCATAAACGATTGGATGGGTGGCAGGTCACTGGGCTATCGATGATGGCTCGGATCACTCTCTTACGTTCAGTGCTATCTTCTATTCCTCTCTATCTGTTATCTAATGTGGCCATCCCTGTGACATGCCTAAGGAAGATCGAGCGATACTTTCGGGACTTCCTCTGGGCCTTGAGGCAGGACGGTCATGGGGTCCATCTTCTTGCCTGGGATATCATATGTATGCTGATTGCTGATGGTGGTCTTGGAATCCAATCTCTCGTTGCTAGGAGGGAGGCTTTGATTGCTAGGCATGCCTCGCGGTTCTTGCTTGATCTGCGCTATTTGGAGCTCCTTTATGCATGGCAAATATGGAGATTGGAATCATTCCATTGCCACTCAGTCTTCTCGTGGGCACTCCTTCTTCTGGAAAGAGGTCTGTGGTACGCTTCGGCTGTTCTGGACTGCACCTCTTGGATGATTGGTGATGGTACTTCTATCAATGTCCTACAGGACACTTGGATTGCAGACCTTCCCCTGACGCTGTGGCCAACCTTTGTGTCCACTGATATCCCTAATGGTATGAGAGTTTATGGTCTTCTTTCCCATGATCATACTGACTGGGACCTTTCGCTAGCTTCTAATTTCTTCGGTGGAGAGCTTTATCGCCGTATTATTTCTATTCCTCTCATTCCGAGTCACATCACCGATATTAGGGTTTGGCGGAGATCCTGCTTGACTCGGGCTTCTATCAGGGACCTCCTGCATATCTATAGGCCTCTGCCCTTGCAAGTTATGGACTTGGCATGGATTTGGCATCTTCCATTCACCCTATAGTATCCATGGCATCTTCCCATTCACCCTAGAGTCCGTCTGTTCATATGGAAGCTTGCTTGGAATGTTCTTCCTACCTGTTCTTTGCTCTATGGGAGAGGGATGAGAGTCATGCCTATCTGCCCGGTGTGCAACCTTGAGGAGGAAATAGTGGATTATGCTATCTTCTTATGCCCCAGAGCGAGACAGATTTGGCAAAGGGTAGGTGCGTGCCATTGGCTATATGGTCTGGACTCCCATCGTATATCTTTCTTGAGACAGATCAGACAGGTCATGGGGAGAGGGAACCATCAGTTGGGTCCGAGGTTGGCTTATGTTGCTCACCAGATTTGGTTATCCCGGAACCAGTTGGTGTTCTCGGACGTGCTCACTCCTAATTATCAGGTTGTTAGGATTGCTGTCTCCTTATCTGCTGAGTACACTCTGTTGGGGAGTTTGTTAAAAACTATATGACCCAAATCTTATTGATTTTGATGATTACTAAAAGCCATTGAGTACATTAAAAGATGCAATGAGTTTATTTACATGTGCAATGAATTTATTTTGAACAATCAATGAGAATGTTAAAGTTTGACATTAATCATTTTGAAAGTAACTTTAAGCTCAATGTTTAAGCTTTCAAAAAGAAATTTTATAATTCATATTAATCAATGAGTTTTTGGAATACTTCTTGAATTAATTCTTAATGTCAATTTTATTGAATTCAAGTCAAAAAATGATTTAAAATGAATCTGGAACGATTTTAAAGTCAATCAGAAAACTTTCTGATTTTTGATACGTTCCGGAGCCGACTCTTGAGTTTCAGAGTCGACTCCCCTCAGAGAACAGAAATGTCTATCTGTCTCGAGTCGACCCACGTAATTTCACGAGTCGACCCCCGATTTTGTCGAGCCGACTCCATGACTGTGCGAGTCGACTCCGCTCAGACACCAGAGAGTGTTTTTCTGAGCACTTCGCGAGTCGACCCCCGACTTTCAGGAGTCGACACTTTACTTTTGGTGAGTCGACCCCATGACTTTCTAAACATTTCTATTTTTAGTATCACGAGCTCGAGCCGACTCGGGAAAAGCATGAGTCGACTCCAGCAAATCTGGGCGAGATTTTTACGGATGCCAACTCAGCTCCAACGGTAAGATTTTTGATTAACGGCTATTTTTCTTTGTCTCTAACGGCTATATTTTGCAGAATCTATAAATAGAGAAGCGTTTTCAAATCAAAGAGAGACGAATAGAGAGATATTTATTTCAAAGAAAAAGAAGAGAAAAATCAAAAACAGAGCTTCAGTTGAAAAAATCCGAGATTCAAAATAGAGTGAAAGAAAGAGTGTGAAATCAAAGGAAGTTCCTTCTGTGTTCAAGCTCAAATCCAAGGAAGCTTCTGAAGAAAATCCAAGTGCTATTCAAGAGTATCTCAAGAGATTTTCAACACTCAAAGAAAAGAGGAAAAGCCAAATCAACTCCAACACATCTTCCGTGAAGAATCCAAGCTGAGGCCTGGTTCTACACTTCAAAGGAGTTGAAGAAAAGAAGAAAAGCTCAAAGCCAACCAACTGCAAATCAGGCTTATCTAAACTCTATTCTTACATTTGTTTATCTGCTCATTAAGGAGCCTTGTAACTAAACAAACATATTTCTATTCTTTGTGTCTAGTTCAATCTGGGGGATTGAACTAGAGGAGGTAGTCTTACCTCAGTTCAAGCTTGGTTAAGCTTGGTTAAGGGTTTTTGTGCTGGTGAGCCCTTGAAAACCAGCTGGGTTCGTTGTGCGCCCGGAAAACAACAAGTTTGAGTTGTGAGCTTGTAAAACAACTCTGCTGTAATCTAGGGTGATTATAGTGTGGACCCAAGTGAATCTTGGGAGTGGACGTAGGTGTTGGATACACCGAACCACTATAAAATCCTTGTGTTTGCCGTGTTCTATTGTCTCTTCTCTATCTCTGTTTTATTCACTGCAATTTATTTTTTGCATTTGCTTCATTCATCTCAAGCTAAATAATTTAAAAGGCTAATTTTTAAAGAACCCAATTCACCCCCCCCTCTTGGGTTGTCATCTGGGCCAACAATTGGTATCAGAGCTAGTGCTCATTAGATTTTGATCACACGATCAAGAGCTAAAGTTCCAAATGGCAACACAAGTTGGTTCTTTTGCTGAAGGTCATTCTACGAATAGACCTCCACTTTTTAATGGCTCAAACTATTCTTATTGGAAAGCTAGAATGAGGATATTCATTCAAGCTTCTGATTATGAGCTATGGGGTGTTATAATTAATGGACCTAGTACACCCACACATGTATAGATGGCACTATTGTTCCTAAGCCCGAAAGGGACTGGAATGATAATGATAGGAAAATGGCACAGCTTAATGCTAAGGCCATGAATGTTTTATATTGCTCCTTAGATGCTAATGAATTCAATAGAATCTCCACATGTAATTCCGCAAAGAGATTTGGGATAGATTAGAGGTTACCCATGAGGGTACCAACCAAGTAAAAGAATCTAAAATAAATATTCTTGTTCATAAATATGAATTATTTAGCATGGAACAATCTGAAACCATTGCATGCATGTACACTAGATTCACTGATATTGTAAATGGTTTGAAAAGTCTTGGTAAGACATATACTAACTCTGAACTTGTTCGGAAAATTCTTAGGTCTTACCAAGATCATGGGAAGCAAAAATGACTGCAATCCAAGAAGCTAAGGACCTCAACACTTTACCCTTAGAGGAGCTTCTAGGATCCCTTATGACCCATGAGCTGACTATGAGGCAGCATGTTGAGGAGGATTCAAAGAAAAAGAAAAATTGCCCTCAAAGCTGCAAAAGAAGAAGAGCAGCAGTGATGATGATGATGATAATGATGAGAGACTGCTCTCTTAGCAAAGAAATTTAAGAGATTTATGAGGAGAAAGAAACCCTTCCACAAGAAAAAATTTGGAGCTAAGTGGGAAGGAGAAAAGGATAAGATAAGGACAAGGACAAGGAAAAGAGAAAGACCCCTTGATGCTATGAATGTAATATCTTTTAAAAAGTGAATGTAAATTGAATGAAATTACAAAAAGAAAAAGAAATTAATCATGGAAATTAAGATAAAGGAATGAAATTCCTTGAAGGAAGAAGAACAAAAAAATGAAAGTCAAACTGTAATGTTTATGGCTGGGTTGTTGCAGGAATGTCTTGTGGCCAAGAGATCAAAGAGAAAGTGGTATCTTGATAGTGGCTGCTCAAGACATATGACGGGTGACAAAGAAGAATTCATCACCCTAGAAGAAAAGAAAGGAGGAGTTGTTACATTTGGCGACAATGGCAAAGGCCAAATCTTGGGGTTTGGTAACATTCAAATAACTCCCTCCACATTTATTGAAAATGTACTTTATGTTGATGGTTTAAAGCATAACTTAATTAGTATAAGTCAATTATGTGATAAAGGTTTTAAAGTTCATTTGAATCTTCTTTATGCACTGTAGCTAATCCCATTGATAATAGCATTGTTTTTATTGGAAATAGAAATGGCAATGTATATGATTGATTTAGACAAATTGTCTACAATAATCATTGCTTAGTTGCAAATAATGCTAATATGAATGAGATTGGTTGGTTGTGGCATCGAAGATTAGGTCACGCAAGCACACACCTTATTTCAAAACTAATTAGAATGGATTTAGTAAAAGGTTTACCTAAATTAGATTTTGAAAATAACAAAATATGTGATGCATGTCAGTTTGGAAAACAAACTAGAAGTTCTTTCAAATCTAAAAATATTGTTTCAACTTCTAGGCCTTTAGAGCTACTTCACATGGACCTTTTTGGACCAACTAGAACCACAAGTCTAGGAGGAAAGAAATATGGTCTTGTGATAGTAGATGATTACTCTAGATTCACTTGGGTAATGTTTTTAGCTCACAAAGATGAGACTTTCTCGATATTCATGAAATTCTTCAAGAAAGTAACAAATGAGAAAAACACTACCATAGTGTCTCTAAGAAGTGATCATGGAACTGAATTTGAAAATCACTTATTTGAAAGTTTTTGCAATGAAAATGGAATTAATCATAATTTTTCAGCACCTAGGACCCCACAACAAAATGGTGTAGTTGAAAGAAAAATAGGACTCTAGAAGACATGGCCCGTACCATGCTATGTGAAAGTAAACTCCCGAAATACTTTTGGGCGGAAGCTATTAACACAGCATGTTACATCTTAAATAGAGCCTTAATAAGACCTATTTAAAGAAAACACCTTATGAATTATGGCATGATAGAAAACCCAATATAAAATATTTTCATGCATTTGGTTGTAAATGTTTTGTTCACAATAATGGTAAAAACAATTTAGGCAAATTTGATGCTAAATCTGATGAAGGAATATTCTTAGGATACTCAATAACTAGTAAAGCATATAGAGTATTTAACAAGAAAACTTTAGTTGTTGAAGAATCATTCATGTAGTTTTTGATGAATCTTTAGCAACTCGTTCTGAAAAATTTGATGATGATGAAGATACAAACATAATTGAAAAGATCTTGAAAAATTAAATATTGATGTATCTTTAGATCAAGACAAGAAGCTAAAGATAATGATTCACCTAAGGATGATGATACTAACGCTAATCATAATGATGTAGATCTACCTAGGGATTGGAGATATGCTTATAGTCATCCTAAGGAATTGATTATAGGTGATCCATCTCAAGGAATAAGAACTAGATCATCCATGAGAAATATTAGTAATCATCTTGCATTTGTATCACAAATTGAACCTAAAACTATTGAAGAAGCTGAAAAAGATAATAATTGGATGTTAGCAATGCAAGAAGAATTAAATCAATTTACAAGAAATAATGTATGGACCTTAGTTGAAAGACCTAAAAATCATTCGTTATAGGATCAAAATGGATATTAGAAATAAACTAGATGAAAATGGCATAGTAATTAGAAACAAAGCTAGATTAGTTGCAAAAGGATATAATCAAGAAGAAGGTATTGATTTTGATGAAACCTTTGCACCTGTAGCTAGATTAGAAGCCATTAGCTATTACTTGCATTTGCATGTCATATGAATTTTAACTTATTTCAAATGGATGTAAAAAGTGCATTTTTAAATGGATTTATAAATGAAGAAGTATATGTAGAACAACCACCAGGTTTTGAAGATCACGAATTTTCAAATCACGTTTTTAAATTGCACAAAGCATTATATGGTTTGAAACAAGCACCTAGAGCTTGGTATGATAGATTAAGTAAATTCTTAATTGAAAATGATTTTATAAGAGGAAATGTTGATAAAACTTTGTTTTTGAAAAGAAAAGGTAAAGATTTATTAGTAGTTCAAATATATGTTGATGATATTTTTTGGTGCTACTAACAATACTCTATGTCAAGATTTGCTAAGTTGATGCAGGGAGAATTTGAAATGAGCATGATGGGAGAACTCAACTTCTTCCTTGGACTCCAAATCAAACAAAGCAAAGAGGGAATCTTTATCAACCAAACAAAATACACAAGAGAAATCCTAAAGAAGTTTGGTATGGAATCAATTAAACCCCTCGGAACACCAATGAGTCCTTCATGCAAGCTGGACAAAGATGAAGAAGGTAAGAAGGTTGATCAAAATATTATCGAGGTATAATCGGATCCCTACTTTATTTAACTGCAAGTAGACCAGACATAATGTTTGCTGTTTGCTTATGTGCTAGATTTCAGTCAGAACCTAAAGAATCACATTTAATTGCTGTTAAAAGAATACTAAGATATGTAAGTGGAACAAAAAATGTAGGTTTATGGTATTCTAGAGACTCCACATTAAATCTGATTGCATACACTGATTCTGATTATGCTGGATGTAAGTTAGATAGAAAAAGCACAAGTGGTGCATGCCAATTCTTAGGAAGTAACTTAATCTCATGGTTTAGCAAAAAGCAAAATTCAGTTGCATTATCAACTACTGAAGCTGAATATGTAGCAGCTGGAAGTTGCTGTGCTCAAATCCTATGGATTAAGCGACAACTTGAAGACTATGGTATCACACTTGATAAAACACCTATAAGATGTGATAACACAAGTGCAATTAATCTAACAAAGAATCCAATTCAACATTCAAGAACAAACACATAGAAATTAGATATCATTTTATAAGAGAACATGTAGCAAATAATGAAATATGTCTTGATTATGTTAACACTGAAGAACAATTAGCAGACATATTTACAAAACCTTAAGTGAAGAAAGATTCTGTTATCTTAGAGGAGAGTTAGGGATTTGTGATCCATTAGAATGAATTTGAAACCCCTAAGGAAATTTTATCTAAGATTCTTTCAAATCCTTGATCTTTAAGGAAATCTTATCTAGAATTCATATCTAATTGATCCATTCATATTCAATGATTATTTTATCAATTTTCATGATCAAATTCCGGACACATTTCAGAAATTTCATGTTTTTGCTCTGAAATGGTCTCGGAGCCGACTCGGTGCGTATCGGAGTCGACTCCTGGTTTCGACTGAAACTCTCGGGTCGACCCCTTCTCGGCGCGAGTCGACTCCAAGTCGGGATGGTTTTCTGTGACTGTCCGGAGTCGACCCCTGCTTTGCGCGAGCCGACTCGAAGTGGTCCCAGGTTGATTTATCTAGGGCAGAGTCGACTCGCCGTTCATTTCAAACTTTCCAATCTCTCAAAATACTCTCTCCAAATATCTCCAGACCTTCCAAACTTCCAAAATCACTGATTATACTTCCAATCGACCAATGGCACCCAAAACTCGAGGTTCCAATCTTGCTGCGGCCGGTGTGAAGAGGAAGCGAGCCGTGAGGAAGACGGTGAGGCGTCCGGTGCGTGAGCCTTCTCCAAGCACGGATTCCACTTCATCATCTTCAACCCCCAATGCTTCTCCTGCTGCTACTACTTCCCAGGTAGATCGATTAGCAGATAGAATCATACACGGGTAGAAAGGTGGATTTTGAACTTTTTGAGGCAGAGGGATTTTTATTGGGAGACAATTGATAGAGATGGGATGGGAGAAGATATGTTCACTGGATTGCCCTACTTATCCCCTCTAGTAAAGGAGTTTTATAAGAATTTGTCTAGAGGAGATCATGGTCTCATAAGCACAGTGAGAGGAAATAGGATCTCTGTGACTGTAGAGCTTCTGTCTAGACTATTGGATCTACCCTTATCTGGACTGCCACTTTTCTTCTGAAGACCGAAGTCCCGCTCTTGCTAGATTATTAAACCGGGATGTTGTCGGATTTGAAGAGGTTTTTGCCAACCAACTTTCATTAGAACTGAGATTACTTCATAACATTTGCAGTAGGATACTTTTTCCAAAGATAGGAAGATTTGATTATGTATCTGAAAGGGACATCTTTGTGATGGATGCCATTGTACGGGCAAACCTATAAACCTTCCCAGTATGATTCTTTGGTACATTGCAGACTGTGGAGGAAAAAGAAAGTCTAGCCTGCCCTATGGTATGATTCTCACAAAGATTTTTCAGAGTCAAGGAATTGTTATTTCTGACAGTGAGCCAATGAGGAATCTGAGACATACAGACTTTTATAGCTTGGCCACCATTCATCGGATGGGTTTTATTAAGAAAAATGGTAATGGGAGAGGAAAGGATTAGTAGAAGAGAGAGCTACAGATGTTGAGGCACCAGGTCCATCAGTTAGACAATCCTCACCTGCACCTCCGAGCCCTCCTACTTCTGCACCTGCTCCTACCCGCTCAGTCATTTGATCAAGCTTCATCCTCTTCTGCTGGCTTCTCAGATCAACAATTAAAGCAACTCAAAGACTATTTGATGATCAGTCAGAAACTTAAATCAGAGTTTGAATAAGTTCATGAATCTAAAAGAGACTCTATATTCATTGGATGAGAATCACTAAAATTGAGTCTACTCTCAGCACTTCTTCAAGTCTTTAAGTGGAGATCTCAAGAACATTTTTGAAGACTTAAAGATATTTGCGGAGATGGGAGACCTACTCTAGTGCAATGCGGAGCTTCAAGACAAGATTTTGACTGCTTGCACCTTTGTAGATGAAAGGCTAAAAGATTATGTAAAAATCCAATCAGATGGAATGAAGAACATAGTTGATCATTTGACTAGGATTGTTAGAACTCATTTCTGATGTATTAGATTTTCAATCCTTGCTATGTATTGAAATTAATGTATGTTTACATTTTGATATCAATGTATTAGACATTTTGATGTATTAGACTCTTTGATGAAATGAAATGTCAATTTTGATTACTCAATGTATTTCCTTCTTTCAATGAATGAATGAATGTTTATGCTTCTCTACCTTTTTGTTGATAACAAAAAAGGGGGAGAGTTTTATAGTTTTATGATTGAATATGCATATGAGAAAATCAAATTAATCAATGAGATAATTAATTGAATGATTAAGTTTCATAGGGGGAGCTACCTCATTCAGGGGGAGCCTAAGCCTATTATGAAAACAAAATAAATTCACAAATCAATCATGCATAAACTCAATGTTTTTGTCATCATCAAAAAGGGGAGATTGTTGGAAGATTATTGAAAAATTATATGCCCCAATCCTTTTGATTTTGATGATTACTAAAAGCCATGAGTACATTAAAAGATGCAATGAGTTTATTTACATGTGCAATGAATTTATTTTGAACAATCAATGAGAATGTTAAAGTTTGACATTAATCATTTTGAAAGTAACTTTAAGCTCAATGTTTAAGCTTTCAAAAAGAAATTTTATAATTCATATTAATCAATGAGTTTTTGGAATACTTCTTGAATTAATTCTTAATGTCAATTTTATTGAATTCAAGTCAAAACAATGAATTAAAATGAATCTGGAACGATTTTAAAGTCAATCAGAAAAGTTTCTGATTTTTGATACGTTCCGGAGCCGACTCTTGAGTTTCAGAGTCGACTCCCTCAGAGAACAGAAATGTGTATCTGTCTCGAGTCGACCCACGTAATTTCACGAGTCGACCCCCGATTTTGTCGAGCCGACTCCATGACTGTGCGAGTCGACTCCGCTCAGACACCAGAGTGTTTTTCTGAGCACTTCGCGAGTCGACCCCAACTTTTCATGAGTCGACCCCCGACTTTCAGGAGTCGACACTTTACTTTTGGTGAGTCGACCCCATGACTTTCTAAACATTTCTATTTTTAGTATCACGAGCTCGAGCCGACTCGGAAAAGCATGAGTCGACTCCAGCAAATCTGGGCGAAATTTTTACGGATGCCAACTCAGCTCCAACGGTAAGATTTTTGATTAACGGCTATTTTTCTTTGTCTCTAACGGCTATATTCTTGCAGAATCTATAAATAGAGAAGCTGTTTTCAAATCAAAGAGAGACGAATAGAGAGAAATTTATTTCAAAGAAAAAGAAGAGAAAAATCGGAAAAACAGAGCTTCAGTTGAAAAAATCCGAGATTCAAAATAGAGTGAAAGAAAGAGTGTGAAATCAAAGGAAGTTCCTTCTGTGTTCAAGCTCAAATCCAAGGAAACTTCTGAAGAAAATCCAAGTGCTATTCAAGAGTATCTCAAGAGATTTTCAACACTCAAAGAAAAGAGGGAAAGCCCAAATCAACTCCAACACATCTTCCGTGAAGAATCAAGCTGAGGCCTGTTCTACACTTCAAAGGAGTTGAAGAAAAGAAGAAAAGCTCAAAGCCAACCAACTGCAAATCAGGCTTATCTAAACTCTATTCTTACATTTGTTTATCTGCTCATTAAGGAGCCATTGTAACTAAACAAACATATTTCTATTCTTTGTGTCTAGTTCAATCTGGGGGATTGAACTAGTGGAGGTAGTCTTACCTCAGTTCAAGCTTGGTTAAGCTTGGGTTTAGGGTTTTGTGCTGGTGAGCCCTTGAAAACCAGCTGGGTTCGTTGTGCGCCCGGAAAAACAACAAGTTTGAGTTGTGAGCTTGTAAAACAACTCTGCTGTAATCTAGGAGATTATAGTGTGGACCCAAGTGAATCTTGGGAGTGGACGTAGGTGTTGGATACACCGAACCACTATAAAATCCTTGTGTTTGCCGTGGTCTATTGTCTCTATCTCTATCTCTGTTTTATTCACTGCAATTTATCTTTGCCTTGCATTTGTCTTCATTCATCTCAAGCTAAATAATTTAAAAGGCTAATTTTTAAAGAACCCAATTGACCCCCCCCTCTTGGGTTGTCATCTGGGCCAACACACTCTGCATCAGAGGACTATTGATGTTGATAGCCCTGGCCTCTGGGACTCCCATGCTGCTTTAGCAGTGAACCGGTGTATGGTCTTTATCTCTTGGGAGCCCCCACCTCCAGGGTTTATCAAAATTAATTTTGATGGGAGTGTTCGTGGTAGATGTGCGGGATCTGCTTTTGTGATACGAGGGTCGGAGGGATCGCTGCATGCGGCTGACGGATTTGGGCTTCTTGACGCTTCTGTTCCCCTTGCTGAATTATGTGCGGCTTGGGCCGGTATCTCTCATGCCCTTCGGAGCTTGGGTGGTTGGAGGCTTATTATAGTTGGATTCGTCAGGAGTCCAATGTCCACCTGCTGACTATCCCTTTGATTAGTGACATCCGACATCTTCTTCTAGGTGCTGTCAGCGTCCAGATTCGGCATATCTACAGGGAGGCCAACTCAGCGGCCGATTGGATTGCCGCTAGGGTGGCCTATCATTCAGGTTTCTAAAGTTGGAAGCAGGGCGATCCTTGTCCCCTTATCCTGTCATAGATTTTGTATTCGGATATATCGGATTTGACTCACCCTAGGTTGGTGTGATGACCCATCTGTACCAAAAAAAATTATAGCTTATCATCTTCGCTCGCTCAAAGGTGGAATTGAATTGTGAATGTAATCTAATCCCATCCAATTAATCATTTAAATATATTATAAAAGATATTTAATGATGGTAGTCCATTGATACTTATTAGCCACCATGATTGCCCAAAATTAAACCTGTATTTATATCTCCAAAAGAGACCTTATGGGCTATGACTGGCTCGACTTTTGAGCCATTTTTTTTTGGTACGGGCAATCACTAGTCTTGTGTGAATTAGCCCAGATACACCAGAATACAAAATTTGCACCAAAATAGGAGGACATGGGTCTCCTAGCCTCCATAGCTAATGGCCAGTGTGCTGAGCTACTGAAACCGCCACCCAGTCAGCCGCCGAATTGGCTTCATGGAAAATATGACATATCTGGGCTAAATCCACTTCCTGTAGAATGGACCAGGTGTTCCGAAGAATCGTATTGATGGGGATGCAGGAACATTCTCCTTCCATAACCATCTAATGACCGTCAAAGAATCGCCCTCGATAACTAATCTATGGGCATGAAGAAACTTAGAAGCATAAGTAATACCTGCTCAGGCCCCATAAAGCTCGGTCATAGGGATAGAGGAGTCGAGGGTACCAAATCCGCCCGCTGCTAGCATATCGCCTTGAGGCCCACGGATGATAAAGGCCGATCTAGCAAGTCTGCCATGGACACTACCATCAAAGTTGATTTTGACGAACCCTGAAGGGGGGCTCCCAGGAAATGAAAACCGTACTCCGGTTCGCTACCGAAGTAGCAGGGGAACCCCAGAAGCCAGAGGAGTCATGATCAACCGCTTGAGTAGCATGGGCACAATAAGTAGACAAAGCTCTAATCTTCCACACAAGCCGATGGGAAGAAATGAAGTCCTCTATGAATATAATTTGGTTCCTTGTTAACCAAATTTGATAAGCTGTGGCCGCCCAGAGACCGCATTGATGCTTCGGGGTCCTTCGGAGATCATGAATGAAGAGGGAGCGAGGGGATCCAGAAACATTCGCTCTACAATTATAACCCATCAGATGCCAAATCCGTATAGCACAAGGGCATATGAATATAGCATGGTCAGTCGTCTCGTTCTCCAATCCAGATAGAGGGCAAATTGCCTGGATTGGCACGCCCCTACAAGAGAGCAGGGCATAGTCGGAAGACAGTCCCAAAGGAGCTTCCAGATAAACAACTGAACCCTGGGAAGAGTGGGGAGCGATCAGATCCAAGCAGCCTCCTTTGTACACTAGGACTGAGGCATAAAAAAGTTCGTAAGGTCCTTGAGAGGGGCCCTAGAAAGGGAGGATCTCTGCCATAACCTGACATCAGCTGAGGGACCAGAGAGAAGAGGAATCGAGAGAATCCACTGAGAGAGTTCCGCACCAAAGAAACGGGACACCAAGTGGGTATGCCAGGTGGGGGGATCTGGTGAGATCAAATCATTAACCCTCAAATCAGTGGTGACATCAATACTAATGAAAGAGGGCCACCGAGATAGAGAGAGCTCAGAAATCCACAAATCCTGAATAACATCAATAGACTGACCATCACCTATCATCCATGAGATATTCTGTAGGATAGAGTCACTATACTGACATACCTCCTTCCAAAGGAGGAACATCCTCGGAGCGGAATACTGTTCTCCCACTACAAGAAAATTTATTTTAGCGATGCATTTTGGTCGTCGCTGTAACTTTCGTCGCAAACTGCTATCCGTCGCAGTTTCGTCGCTAAATAGCGACTCCTAATGATGCAATAAATGCGTCACAATTTTGCAACGCATAAGATGCATCGCAATTTAGCGATGCAATTTATGTCGCAAATGCATCGCAAAAATAAATTTTTATTTTTTTTTAAAAAAATAAAAATAAAATTTTGCGATGCATTTGCAACACAAATTTTTAAATTTCTTTTTTTAAAAAATTGCAAGGAGAAAAAATTTTCGATTGCAATTTTTTAAAAGTAATAAAATTAAAATTTTTCAACGCATTTGCGACGCAAATGCGTTGCTAAATTTTAATTTTTTTTAAAAAAATTGCAACCATAAATTTTTCTTGTTGAAATTTTTTTAAAAAAGAAATTTATAAATTTGTGTTGCAAAAGCATCGCAAAATTTTTAATTTTTTTAAAAAATAAAATTAAAATTTTGCGATGCATTTGCGACTCAAATTTATAAATTTCATTCCTTTTAATAAATTGCAATGAGAAAAAAATTTCTGGTTGTAATTTTTTTAAAAAATAAAAATAAAATTTAGCGACGCAATTTGCGTCACTAATTTTAATTTTATTTTTCTAAAAAAATTGCAACGAGAAAGTTTTTTTTTAAAAAATTAAATTATTATTCAATTTAGTGACGCAATATGCGTCGCAAATTTATGAATTAATTTTTTTAAAAAAATTATAACAAATTTTTGATAATGCATAAATATTATTTAAATTTTGATAACGCAATATTTTTTAAATAAATATTATTTAAAACTCTTAATGCATTTTTTAATTCAATTGAAACATTATCGTTGACATTCATTGCAAAATTTTTGATAATGCATAAAATTTTATTTTATTAATAATGACAAGTTTGGATACACAAAATAGAGAAGAAATACATCAAGAATCCGCACTGTCACGATCATGAAAAGGCTGCGGAGGCTGGAATGAACCCTGCGATATTTGGCGAACAAAATCTTGCATCTGATGCATCTGCTCTCTCATGTCTGCAAGCTTCTGCCGAACCTCCTGCCGAACCTCCTCCATAATAGATCTTCGAATATCGTCTAAACGATCAGGAGGAATATCGTCAGAATAGTGCGAAGTGGAGCCGAGAAAATATCTAGAAGCTTTAGCGCCCATACCGTAGACCTTACGGTCTCGCGGTGGGCACCAACAGCTTCAAAAACACATACTCTCCTCTGGTAAGAGTTTGACGGGCAGCCCCCTATCAGTGGAGTCGACCTGTGATGCCTGGGACTGAAGCTCCTCGACTCGTGCCTTTGAATTATAAATGAATCAGTATACGAACCTGAATAATGTTTAAGAAATTAAACAGTTACAACATAAGTCAAATTTCTTACCGCAACCTCCTGTGATTGTGCATCGACCAGGTACCATCCTTCATGGTGTGTGTCGTCCTGAATAGGTTGAACTCACCAGGATCTCTGCCCTCCCGCTCAGACTACAAAAGCAGAAGAAATGATATAAATGTAAGTATATGCAAATGAGTAAATGAGTAATTAAATTATTGATGTTTTCTTACCATACGACATCTGTGATATGGTATTCTGCTATTCATTATCATCGTTTACGTTAAAATTTCAGTATATGCCACACTAGGAGAATGTATGAGGAAATATAAACCACAATCTCAACAGATGATAATTAATAGCAGACTAACATATCGTAAAAAATAATCTCAAACTGTCTACTAGGACAATTTGAGAATTTTAAGACTACGTCTTGCAAATTCTCTACAAATTCTCAAACGGGTCTAAGGTTTAAGTGCTACGAGATATAATATTCTTAAAAAAAACAATCAAACTAATGCTCGTGAAAAAATTCTCTTGACTATTATACATATTTGATTATGGTCTACAGCCACTAACTTATAAAATTGATATTATGTCAAAGATAATAACATTAATCCAATAGTTATGCATAGTAATATCTAATAATACTATGGTTTCAATATTGGACAGGCTGGACTGAAATTTTCCATAACATATCAACCATGGCACATCTAATAAAGCCATATATAATCTAATTCCTAATATAACATATCCCAATATGAAGGAATTGTAGCTTAAGCCAAAGCCTAATTCACAACAATTTCATAATGACAATAAGATGGAATAACATATGTCAGATGTTCGCCAATAATCTGCCATGCATAGTTTAATAGATTAAAAATTAAACCAGGGCTACATAAAAATCACTAATCAATCATGACTAAATTAATTTAAAATATAAGCACTAATTAATCGTAAAGCAATTTCTTTAATTAATTTACTATCGATCAGAATCACTAATTAGCAAATACTATAATGATGTTACAATGCAATAATTATTTATTATTATTATATTAAATTATAATATTATGAACTAATATAAGTTAATATATATTATAATATGATATTATTAATATTATGACATAATATAATTATCATAAACATACTTTTTTTATGATCACAGTAAATATTATAAGTTAAAGGGATAATAAATTTTTTTTTCATATTTTATAACAAAAATGCTAATATTGAATTATATCATAATTTCATGTAAATTTATAATAAGATTATTATAATTAATTTTTATGGGTGACAATGGATATAATAATCAAATGATAATAAAATCATTATATTTGATATTATAATATCACTTAATAATTATTTATAAAATATTAATATAATACTATAGTGTATTGTAATTTTATTGTAATATTTATTATATATATATATTACTATAGGGATTTTTGAATTTAAGTGATATAATAATATGATTGAATAAATTATTAAGGTTAAAATATCGAAACAACTTACTAATAATACTTTTAAAAATATTATTTATATAATTAAATCATAAAAATTAGTTATGCAATATATTTTGTAATACTATAAAATATATTTTTTATATATATTTTTTTAAAATAAAAATAGTCGAACGAGGCTTCTAGGAGGGTTTGAAATTTTTTTTT
This sequence comes from Calamus simplicifolius, assembly GCA_900491605.1. NCBI lineage: Eukaryota > Viridiplantae > Streptophyta > Magnoliopsida > Arecales > Arecaceae > Calamus > Calamus simplicifolius. The sequence continues at coordinate 20,089 of UESW01003074.1, read as the reverse complement.
TTTCCTACCCGTTGATTGGCCTAATATGATTGAATAAATTGTTAAGGTTATTTTATAACTTTTTTATATATATATATATATATTCAGGGGGTGGAGAAAAAAAATTCCCTTTTTTTTTGCCGGAGGTGGGGGTGGGGGTGGGGAAAAGCCCCCATGCATTTAAATTTTTTTTTTTTTGAACCGTGGCATAGCCACCGTGGCCAGGCCACCGCCAGCCACGGCCATGGCCGTGGCCGGGGACGATGGCACGGGAGGGGTTTGGGGAAAACCCCCCCAACCGTTTTTTTTTTTTAAAGGTGGCTTGGCTACCGTGGCCGGCACGGGAGGCGACCCCCCCCCCCTCCCCCCCAAACCCTTGCCGTGCCGTCCACGGCCGTTGTCCCCGGCCACGGCCATGGGAGGCGATGGGGGCCCCCCTTTTTTCTTTTTTACAGTGGCCAGGCCATGCTGGCCACGGCCACGTGGCCAGCACGGGAGGGGTTAGGGGGGTGGGGAAAACCCTCCCACGTTTTTCTTTTTTCTTTTTTACAGTGGCTTGGCTACCGTGGCCAGGCCACCGCCGGCCATGGGCTATCATCCCCGGCCACGGCCGTGGCCGTGGCCGGCACGGGAGGGGATGGCCCGGGGGGTGCGGAAACCCCCCCCCCCTTTGGGATGGCCGGGAGGGGATGGCACGGGAGGGGATGGCCGGGGTAGTGGCCGTGGTCGGCATGGGGGGGATGGGACCGGCAACAGTGGCCTGGGGGGGGGGGGGGGGGGGGGAGGAAATGAGAGAGATGGGGGGGAGGGGAGGGAGAGGGGGGGCTTACCCGGAAATATGGGTCACCGGCGAGGTGGTCAGGTGCCGGAGAGCCGTCGGAGTGTCGCCGGAGATGGGGAAGAGGGAGGAGGAGAAAGAGGGAGGGGGTGAGGGAGAAGCCGTGAGGAAGAAGAAGAAAAGGAGGGGGGAATTTAAATATTAAGATTAGCGATGCACTGTTTGCATCGCTAATTCACTAATTTTGGCGGGATTGATCAGCGAGATTTTTTTTTTTCTGTGCATCGCTAATGCGTCGCTAAATAGTGACGCAACTAATTGCATCACTGAAATAACGAAATTTTTTTATTTTCTTGATATTTGCATCACTAATGCATCGCAAAATAAAGACTCTATTAAGTGCATCGCTAAATTAACAAATTTTTTTAATTTTCTGTGACATGCGTCGCTAATTAGTGGCTAAATAGCGACGCAACTAACTGCATCACAGAATTAATGATTTTTTAATTTTTTTAATTTTAATTAACAAAATTTTTAATTTTTGATCCGATCGTTGCGATCGATCCGAGCCATGATCCCGATCGGCGATTATCGATCGGACCGTTGCGATCCATCCGATTTTTAATTTTCGATCCGACGGTTGCGATCGATCCGAGCCATGATCCTAATCGGCGATGATCGATCGGACCGTTGCGATCCATCCGATCAGCGATGATCAGACAGGTTGCGATCGATCCAAGCCATGATCCCAATCGGCGATGATCAATTGGACCATTGCGATCCATCCGATCGGCGATGATCCAACGGTTGGAGATGATCCGATGGTTGCGAACGATCCGAGCAATGATCCTGATCGGTAATGATCGATTGGACCATTGCGATTCATCCGATTGGTGACGATCCGATGGTTGCGATCGATCGGAGCCATGATCCCGATCGGCGATGATCGATTGGACCGTTGTGATGCATTCGATTGGAGACGATCCTACAGTTGCCATCGATCGGAGCCATGATCCGGATCGGCGATGATCGATCAGACCATTGCGATCCATTCGTCGACGATGATCTGATGGTTGCGATCGATCCAAGCCATGATCCCGATCAGCGATGATCGATCGGACCATTGCGATGCATCCGATCGAAGATGATCCGACGGTTGCGATCGATCCGAGCCCAGATCCTGATCGGCGATGATCGATCGGAACCATTGCGATCCATCCGATCGAAGACTTTTGAGAAAGTATTGAAACATAATTGCCCCAACTTTATTATTTTGATGATTACTAAAAACCATTGAGTTCATTAAAAGATATAATGAGTTTATTTAAATGAGCAATAAATTTATTTTGAACAATCAATGAAAATGCTAAAGTTTGACTTTAATCAATTTTGAAAGTAACTTTAAGCTCAATGTTTAAACTTTCAAAAAGAAATTTTATAATTCATGTTTTACTCAATGAGTTTTTGGAATAGTTCTTGAATCAATTCTTAATGTCAATTTTATTGAATTCAAGTCAAAATAATGAATTAAAATGAATCTGAACGATTTTAATGTCAATCAGAAAAGTTTCTGATTTTTGATACGTTCCGGAGCCGACTCCTGAGTTTCAGAGTCGACTCCGCTCAGTGTACAAAAATGTGCATCTGTGTCGAGTCGACCCACGAAATTTGTCGAGTCGACCCCTGATTCTGTCGAGCCGACTCCTTGACTGTGCGAGTCGACTCCGCTCAGACACCAGAAGAGTGTTTTTCTGAGCACCTCGCGAGTCGACCCCAAGCACTTCACGAGTCGACTCCCGACTTTCAGGAGTCGACACTTCACTTTTGGTGAGTCGACCCCTAACCTTTATAAACATTTCTATTTTTGGTAAGACGAGCTCGAGCCGACTCGGGAAAAGCATGAGTCGACTCCAGCAAATCTGGGCGAAATTTTTACGATGACAACTCAGCTCCAACGGTAAGTTTTTGAATAACGGCTATTTTTTCTTGTCTCTAACGGATATATTTTTGCAGAATCTATAAATAGAGGAGCTCTTTTCAAATCAAATGAATAGAAAATCAAAAAGAGAAAAGAATATCTTTCAAAAAGAGGAAAAACAGAGCTTATTGGAAAAATCTTCTAGCTCAAAATAGAGTGATTCAAAAGGAGTGAAATCAAAGAGGAAGTTTCGTCTGCTCCAGATCTTCAATCCACAAGAGTCAAAAGAAAATCCAAAAGCTTTCAAAGATCAAATCGAAGGATTTTTTTCAAAAAGGAGAAAAAGCTTCATCTCAACTCCAAAGTTTTCAAACGGTCAAGAATCTTGCTGAGGCCTGATTCAATACTTCAAGAGGAGTTAAAGAGGAGAAGGAAGAAAGCCAAAGCCACACCATCTGCAATCTTATCAGGCTTTTCTAACCCTTTTATACTTCATTTGTATATTTGCTCAAGGGGAGCTTCAATATTAAACTCTGTTATTTTGATTGTTTGCTGATTCAATCAGTGGATTGAATCAGTGGAGGTTGATATACCTCGTTGCAAGCCGGAGTGCTTGTGTTGGGTTAGTTTGTGAGCCCGTGAAAAACAACGTGTAGGGTTTTGTGCTGGTAAGCCCGAGTAAAACCAGCTGGGTTCGTTGTGATCCCGGAAAACAACAAGTTTGAGTTGTGAGCTTGGAAAACAACTCGGCTGTAATCTAGAGAGATTATAGTGTGGACCCAAGTGAATCTTGGGAGTGGACGTAGGTGTTGTTGCACCGAACCACTATAAAATTATCTTGTGTTTGCCGTGCCATATTTTCTCTCTCTATCTCTTTATTTGCTTGTGTATTGATTAAGTTAGCCTCTCACTTGCACATCTTGCTAACTAATAAACTAAAGTTAAAAAGTCTTAAATTTTTAAGAACCCAATTTACCCCCCCCCTCTTGGGTTGCCATCTGGGCCAACAATTGGTATCAGAGCAAGTACTCATTTAGAATTTGATCTCACGATCAAGGGCTAAAGATCCTTATGGCAACACAAAGTGGTTCATGTTTTGCTGAAGGTCATTCTACGAATAGACCTTCTTTATTTAATGGAACCAACTATTCATATTGGAAAGCTAGAATGAGGATATATTCATTCAAGCTTCTGACTATGAATTATGGGGAGTAATAATAAATGGACCTAGTACACCCACACACGTAGTTGAAGGCACTATTGTTCCTAAGCCCGAAAGGGATTGAAATGATAATGATAGAGAATGGCACAAAAATGCTAAGCCATTAATATTTTTATATTGTTCCCTAGACTCTAATGAATTCAACCGAATCTCACATGTAATTCCGCAAAAGAAATTTGGGATAGGTTTGGAAATTACACATGAAGAACAACCAAGTTAAGGAATCAAAAATAAATATTTTGGTTCATAAATATGAATTGTTTACAATGGA
>UESW01003074.1:0-13643 GCA_900491605.1 Calamus simplicifolius | reverse complement strand
AATGGGCTGGAGCCTTTAATGTGTAGACCCAAAGGAAATCCTAAGCGGCAACGGCCATCCTAAGCGGCCTCTTCCTTGACGGCCTTCTAAACAACAATCCTAAGCGGCAATGACAGCATTTAATCAACAGCAATCCTAAGTGGCAATGACTTGGGAGCATTTAATGGGTTAGAGCCTTTAATAGTGTAGACCTAGAAGGAAATCCTAGGCGGCAACGGCCATCCTAACGACCTCGGCCTTTTCAACAGCAATCCTAGGTGGCAATGACATGGGGAGCATTTAATGGTGCAGACACGGAAGGAAATCCTAGGCGGCAATCCTAGATGGCCCCTTCTTAGGCGGCCTTTCCTTAACGGCCATCCTAAGTGGCAATCCTAAGCGGCTTCCTCGACGACCTTCTCGGCAATTCTTGCCGAGGCATTTATAGGTCCAAGGCATTTATTGGAGAGCATTTAATGGAATAGAGCATTCAATGTCAAGTCATGGACCACGAGAAAAGGAAGACAGCAAAGGAAGTCTTAGGCCGCCTTTTCCTCGACTGCCTTTTCCTGCCTTCTTAGGCGGCCTTTCCTCAATGGCCTTCTTAGGTGGCTTTCCAGACTCCCAATGCCACCACGACGATGGCTCCCATTTATGTGTCATGGCATTTATGGTCTTATAAAGGCCACGTGCATTTATGGCTGCCATGTTGACTCCCTTTTTGGTCCCATGCATGATGGCATAAAGAAGCCAGGACGAGGAATTTCCGACTCCCCATTTCACGAAGGTCCTCGATGACCTTTTCTAGCTTCCATCTTCGACGGCTCCTAGCTATCCCACTCTAAACCGCGGTAACCCGACTCCCGACAAGCAAGGAGGATTATGAGCACAAGAACCTGCTTGCGTGAAGCCCACATACCTAGCTCCACCATTGTCCGTACACGCATAGGAAAGTGTACAGGATAGACAACAGACTGGCACCACCCATTTCTGACGGGACAACGCCTGTAACTCTGACATGCCACTAAGAAGAAGCATCTTCATAAAAGTCATGCACACACAGGAAAGCGTACAGGATAGACAATAGACTAGCACCACCCACTTCTGATGGAACAGCGCCTGTAACTTTGACATACGACTAAGAAGAAGTATCTTCATAAAAGTTTCAACATGTGGCAGCACCTCAGGTCTCACAGATATTAATCTGACATTTTATCTACCAAAAGTCCTCAATCATTATGACACCCCAACCACTCAGATCAGATATGCCCCAAAAGTCATGGTCCATCATGAGGCCCACGTGGCTCATTTCCACTAGATGACAAAGATCCAAGCCTCTCACGCAAAAGACAAAGTCCAAAGATAAATAAAAGGGGTAAGAGGGACCTCCGACCAGGTAACTCCAGAAACTCAACACGCTCATTCTGAGCCTCTCTCTCTTTCTCTTTTGAGCTTTCTCAAGCTCATGACTGTTTCTCAGAGCACTAACTCGAGCGTCGGAGGGTCCCCGCCGGAATACTCGGCCGTGGGACTTCTTGCAGGCTTTGAAGACAAAGGAAGGGCCCCGATATTTCTATGGAGGAACGGTCGACGCTCAAGGACGCCAACTAAAAGTGATCGGGTATCAACAGATTGGCGCGCCAGGTAGGGGATGCACTGAAGGAAAGAAAGCTCTGTCTCCCTGAGCTATAAGTCTTTATCCCCTCTAAGATAGCCATGGTGGTGATGCGCATGCCGAAGGTCCTCACCAATCACGCTGGGGGCATCCACATCGCACTGAGCAGCAAAGGACCACTCTCTCTGCTCCTCCTTCACCACTAGCCTCAGCTGCTCTAATTAACCAACTGGACATCCTCAATCAACAAGTTCAAGCCTTGAATGCAGCAGTTCATAAGCTACAGAAGCAACGCTCGGTGGCCACTTAGCAGCAACCCAAGCCTCTCACATCGCTCGTGATAGCTGCACCAGTTAGTCAAAGATTCACCCGCGGAAATCTCCTCATAGAGAAGCTTATCGCCATCAAGCTTCACCTAAGCACCGCCACTACGAAGCTTTCAAGGGACTGCGGTCTCCTTCCTCTTCTCATCTTCTGAGTCATCTGGGGAGGACCTTAATCATGAGATGAGAAGGCATCTGGATGAACAACACCAGCGGCTGGAAGAGCTCAGTCAAAGGCTCAACAATCAACCAGTGGTGGACTGCAACATGGGTAGCAGAATAATTTCAAAAAGGGATGAACTTGAGACATTGTCCGTCACCTCAAGCATTTATGGGCATTTTAATTTCTGGTGTAGTAAGTCGAGAGGTGTTAGTGCAATTAATGCAAGGTGGAAGATGAAGACAAAAGGCTTTGACTATTGACTTCACCTTTCCCCTCTCTCCCCTTCTCTCTTTCTCTCGGCTGCACCCAAGAGCCAAACCGAGCCCAGGACCTCCTACGGATTTTGTCTAGTTGCTCTCAGACTTCAGCACTAAGGACGACCAATCTCTTCAAAGAAAAAGCTCTCAAGCCAAAAAGCTCTCAAGCATTTAATCAATGACGGCATCAAACACGACACGAAGACAAAAAGCTACGAAAGCTAAGTATACAACACTAAAAAAAGTTTTCATTCAATTTCTCAAAAACCACTCGGGCCGGCCAAGCAACCCCCGGTAGTTTCTCGATGGCTCCGCGATCATAAGAACACCCCAGACCGACGCGAGAAACTTCCAAGGTGGTTCAAGTCCTATGGTCTCGACGGCCCCGAGTCAAACGCCCGGGCTAGCCGAGCAACCCGAGGTATTTTCAAAATGACTTTAGTGGTCCCGAGATCATAGACACCCGACCGGCATGAGAAACCTCTGATGGTTCAAGCCCTGTGGTCTCGATGGCCCCAAGTCAATGCCCGGGCCGACCGTGAAACCCCCAAGGCGGTTTTATTTTGGCCCCATCAATAAAGGCTCCCGAGCATGGTCCCATCAGAGCGACTCTTAGGTCACCCTTCGGGGTTCAAAAGGAACCTGAGCCTGGTCTAAGCACCCTCAGGTCATCCTCCGGGGTTGAAGGCTCCCAAGCATGGTCCCATCACAGCGACTCTCGGGTCACCCTTCGGGGTTCAAAAGGAACCTGAGCCTGGTCCAAGCACCCTCAGGTCACCCTCCAGGGTTAAAGGCTTCCGAGCATGGTCCCATCACAGCGACTCTTGGGTCACCCTTCGGGGTTCAAAAGGCTCTCAATGGTCTCAACTCAGCCTCATCGGCTCTATCAGCCTCAACGGAATTATTACAGCCTTAGCGGCTCTATCGCTCTGCCTCATCGGCTCTATCAACCTCAACGGTTTTATTTCAGCCCCAGCAGCTCTATCAGCCTCATCGGCAGCTTCAGCAGAATTATTACAGCCTTAGCGGCTCTACCGCTCTGCCTCATTGGCTCTATCAATCTCAATGGTTTTATTGCAGCCACATCGGCTCTATCAGCCTCAGCGGCATTATTACAGCCCTAGGAGCTCTATCTCTCAGCCTCAGCGGCATTATTACAGCCCTAGCAGCTCTATCTCTCAGCCTCAACTGCATTATTATAGCCTTAGCAGCTCTATCTCTCAGCCTCAGCGGCATTAGTGCAGCTCCATCAGCTCTATTTTTGCCTTGCCAACTAGTTGACGAGCGTCCCCCCAAAAATTGGGCGTATGCTGCTTTAAGTGGCGGGCACAAGGTAATAAACTTACCCCCAATGTTACTTAAAAATTTTTTACACTCCTTCAGCTTGGTTAGTGGAGGACCTACAAGCTCAAGGAGTGTAGGGGGCATCTGATGGGACCAGTTAACAGGCCCATGGGCAATAAAAACAAAAATTTTAAACAATGTTTCTAGGCGGCCATCTTCGGCGCGGCTTAGTTCCTAGGCGGCCTCGCTGGCCTACTGGGTTTTCTTTTCAAGGACGCAGTGGGCATTTAATTCCGTCCGCAGCTTTGCTCCTTGTTGCAACAAGCGTCCGTGATAACGAAGAGAGAAAACAAAAGGGAAAAAGAGCTACGTGACGTGCGTGGGTTCTCCAAAGACCGCTTTTTGTCATTAATCTCCCATAGGCAAATTAATGGATAACATTTAATGGTGTAGACCCAGAAGGAAATCCTAGGCGGCAACGACCATCCTAAGCGGCCTCTTCCTCGACAGCCTTCTCAACAGCAATCATGACCTAAGGAGCATTTAATGGGCAAGAGCCTTTAATGGTGTAGACCCAGAAGGAAATCATAGGCGGCAACGGCCATCCTAAGCTGCCTCTTCTTGGACGGCCTTTTCAACAGCAATCCTAGGCGGAAATGACCTAAGGAGCATTTAATGGGCTAGAGCCTTTAATGGTGTAGACCCAAAAGGAAATCCTAAGCGGCCTCTTCCTCACGGCCTTCTCAACAGCAATCCTAATGGGCTTGAGCCTTTAATGGTGTAGACCCAAAGGAAATCTAGGCGGCAACGGATCCTAAGCGGCCTCTTCCTCGATGGTCTTCTCAACATCAATCCTAAGCGCAATGATATGGGAGCATTTAATGGGCTGGAGCCTTTAATGGTGTAGACCCAAAAGGAAATCCTAGGTGGCCTCTTCCTCCATGGCCTTCTCAACAGCAATACTAGGCGGCAATGAGCATTTAATGGGCTGGAGCCTTTAATGGTGTAGACCCAAAAGGAAATCCTAAGCGGCAACTACCATCCTAAGCGGCCTCTTCCTCGACGGCCTTCCCAACAGCAATCCTAAGCGGCAATGACCTAGGGAGCATTGGGCTGGAGCATTTAATGGTGAGGAAATCCTAGGTGGCCTTTCTTCTTGGACGGCAATCTTAAGTGGCAACGACAATCCTAGACGGCCCCTTCTTAAGGGGCAATCCTAGGCGGCCTTTTCCTCAACGGCCTTTCTCAGCGGCCATCCTAGGTGGCAATCCTAGGCGGCCATCTTAGGTGGCAATCCTAGCCGGCCTCTTTTTCGATGGCCTTCCGAACGGCAATTCTAGGCAGGTGCCGAGGCATTTATAGGTAAGGCATTTATTGAAGAGCATTTAATGAAATGGAGCATTCAATGTAAGTCATGGACCACGAGAAGAGGAAGACAGCGGAGGAAGTCTTAGGTGGCCTTTTCCTAAGTGGCCTTCTTAGGCGGCCTTTCCTCAACGGCATTCTTAGGCCGGCCATCCTAGGTGGCCTTTCTAGGCGGCTTCGGTTTCAGACTCCCAATGCCACTACGACGATGGCTCCCTATTGTATTTATGTGCTAGGGCATTTATGGTGGCCACGTGCATTTATGGATTCCACGTTGACTCCCTTTTTGGTCCCATGCATGATGGCGTAGAGAAGCCAGGATGACTTTTTCCAGCTTCCATCTTTGATGGCTCCTAGCTATCCTACTCTAGACCACGGCAACCCGATGACAAGCGAGGATGATTATGAGCACAAGAACCTGCTTGCGTGGAGTCCACATACCTAGCTCCACCATTGTCCGTACACGCATACAGGATAGACAACAGACTGGCACCACCCACTTCTAACGGGACAGCGCCTGTAACTCTGACATGCCACTAAGAAAAAGCATCTTCATAAAAGCCATGTACGCAACAGGAAAGCGTACAGGATAGACAACAGACTGGCACCATCCACTTTTGATGGGACATCACCTGTAACTCTGACATACGACTAAGAAGAAGTATCTTCATAAAAGCTTCAACAGATGGCAGCACCTTAGGTCTAACAGATATTAATCCTGACATTTTATCTACCAAAAGTCTCAATCATTATGACACCCCAACCACTCAGATCAGATATGCCCCAAAAGTCATGGTCCATCATAAGGCCTATGTGGCTCATTTCTACTAGATGACAAAGATCCAAACCTCTCAGGCAAAAGACAAAGTCCAAAGATAAAAGGGGTAAGAGGGACCTCCGACCAGGTAACTCCAGAAACTCAACACGCTTATTCTGAGCCTCTCTCTCTTTCTCTTTCGAGCTTTCTCAAGCTCACGGCTGTTGCCAGAGCACTAACTTGAGCATCGGAGGGTCCCGCCGGAATACTCGACCGTGGGACTTCTTGCAGGCTTTGAAGAGAAAGGAAGGCCCCGATATTTCTATGGAGGAACGGTCGACGCTCAAGGACGCCAACTCAAAGTGATCGGGCATCAACAAAAATGATTGTAAAATTTGATAAGTATTGGTCCGAGGTTTTTGGTATCATGGTTGTAGCAACTGTCTTGGATCCTAGATATAAATTAGAGTTATTAGAGTACTACTTTCCTCTCCTCTATGGAGATGCAGCTTCAAATGAAATTAGAAAGGTCTGACAACTTTGTTATGACTTAGTCCATCAGTATCAGTCCAAGTCTGAATCTAGTTAAGGAGCCCGAGTCCTCAATGACTACAGCTTATTCTCAGTCAGGAATTATTGATCTTGATGAGCCAGATCACATGTGCAATTTTAACTTATTTGTTGCTTCCAAGTATAATATTTCTTATCGTAAATCAGGGTTAGATCATTATTTTGAGGGACTTGTTATACACATAAGACAGCTGATTTTGATGTATTAGGTTGGCGGAAGATGATTGTGATTAGATATCCTACTTTGCAAATGATTGCTAGAGATGTTTTGGTATTCCTACATCCACTATGACTTTAGAATTAGCTTTTAGGAATTAGTGGGTGATTTATAAGTCCACATCGTAGCATGATTCGTTGAAATACATTGGAGGCATTAATGCATGCACAAGATTAGTTGTAGAATGAAAAAAAAAGGTATTCATAATCATATAATTATTTAGTAAATTAATTCCTTTATTTTTATATACCATGCATGGCTAATTAGTTTTAATTGTTTTCCTTTTAAAATTAGATTCCCGTTCGACTGCCCATTCCGGATGTTACAATTTTTTTTGAAGATTTAGATGTAGATGAGGTAAGTGAGGATCCATAATATTTTATATTATCTTGAAGCTCTTTTAATTCATTTTAAATCATACTATAGATATATAATAATTGTTAGTGATGATTGGGCACAACTTATGCTTGAATTATTTAATATTATAGGAATCCTATCGTCAGGATGCTTCTTGAGTGCATTGGGGGTTTCATTTGGACATTTGTTTGGCATGATGAGTTTCTTTTTAAGTTTATCAATTAGTTGGATACTTTAGGCGATGAACTTTATATTTTGTTGAGGCTTATCTTTATAAACTAATTCATATGAACTTGCTTTATTTTATATTTGAAGTTGTTACCTTTTTATTTAGTAGGTTAAGCACTTTGGTTATAGACATTATATTTATTAAGATTTAAGATTGTGTTTGTTTCTTGCGAAGTAGCTCACGATCACGGTTGATAGGGATGGGGTTCCTATAAGGATGGCGATCTTCATAAAAATGATGTTAGGAATCATATCAAAATAAGGTTGACGAAGATGGGATGAACAAGTCCTAGCCCCTATTGATGGGGATAGAGACGAGGATGAGGGGCTAAAATAATGATGAAAATAGGGATGGGACCCAGCTTCCCAACCCTTTACTATTTCTATTTTGATAATCATGCAAAAACTAGAGTGGTAAAGCCTACAATAGCATCACAAAATGAATAATATTTTCTTTCCTCAAAAGCGAAGATTTTTTTTAGAAGTTTTGCCATGAAGTTTCTACCAGCACTGCTCTTTTGGACAAATTAGAGCTGCCAAGTCCATTAATCTCCTTTTGCAAATCGTTGTACCAGGTGCTTCTAATTTTTGTTAAGGTAATCCTCATATTATGTTTCATCCAAATCCCACAAAGCACAGTACGAATCCACATGGATGAACTGATTTCAAATTGATCTAATTATCAAGTAACGCACAGCCGAAGCTTGTTTCTGCGAGCATATCCTTGAAATTTGATGGGATATCTTGTAAGATCTTGCTGAATATCAGAATGATCTAATTGCAAGAGAAAATTTTTGTTATGGTTTTTGGTCAAGTGTGTTTCAAATTACAAATTATTACATTACTAATTGCAAGTACTCTACCTTAACCTAATATACCATCTAATTGCATTCTTCATCTCAAAACCATCCCTCACTCACAAACACCCTCAATTCCCACATAAAATCCCAATTTCTGAACTTTTGCAAATTCATGTGCAATTCACATGGCTTTTCCAATAATTCTCTCTAGGCGCAGTCAAACTGATGGAATTTGGTTCGATGTCTCTCTTAGAATCAACCTAATTGGAGTTTAATTAGCTTCTTTCGTTTCTTTCCCCACTTTTTCTCTCCTAAAGGACATCAGGATTCTCTTCATGCCTTCCATGCCAACGAGTCAAAAGTGGTCAAGGTCATGCGATTGGCAGGCAGCTGGTACAATGAATAGAGAAATCACACCATTCTCAACAGTCCAAGTCCATCTTAGGAGTCATCTATAAATGGTAGCTTCATGAAGCCATCCACATCCAACCTGGTTTTCATATATCAACCGAGTTTTGAATGTGAGAATTGGAGGTAGCCAAACTGATTGCAGAGAATCAATTTGGTTTCCTCCAATGTCTCACCTTCAACTACTTGGCTGTCTCTGAACTGTAGGAGGATGTGGGGCACTGAATGTGAGAATTGGAGGAAACTGAACTCTTTGACATTGATCGCTGGAGAGTTCAGTTTCCTCTAATATCTCACTTTCAACAGCTCAACAATTGGTCTGTGTGAGCATTGGAGGGCACTGTTCCCTTCTCTAATATCTTCCCTCCATCCACTCCAAGTGCTGATTAGTCTGGACCTGCCCCTACCCAACTTATGGCTAGCATTCATCGAAGAGGCATCGGGCTTCGAATGTTAGAATTGGTGGGAATCAAATCCTTCTAGATTGGCTTCAGTGGGTTTGATTTCTTCCAATTCTCATTTTCCTGCACAGTTGTGCTGCTGCCAACACTTAGAGAAGGCATGTAAATATATACAGCAGTAAGACTGAATTGTTTATCCTTCTTGATTTCACAAAAGCATGTCTTCTATGGATGCATTGAGAGACCAGTCTTCAAATCCATGATGGGGATTATATGCCAGGTTTTCATCTGGATATATTGTATTTAAAGAAAAGAATATTTCAGGTTATGGCATAAAAATATTTCAATCAAGAATAGACTTCCAAGTTGGAGCCAACTGGGTTGATAGACACATTGTGAAGAATCTTGCCTTGAAGGCCATTCATTGAGGGAAACACTTCCCTACCGAGTGAAAATAACTCAGCCTCTGTGGATGAATGTAAATTGGTTCATAGTGAGTAAGAAATACTAACAGTATACAGCAATATCAGAAAGTTGGATGAATGTAAATTGGTACCTCTGTGGCATTACTGCCTTTCTTTTGCAACATATTCAGGGACTGCAATAGAGATCAAAAGAAAATGATCCATTTATAATAGAATGATTGGATGCGAAATTCCAACTATCTCCAGTTACTTTCTTTAGACTGTAAGAGGAAGGACTTGCCATCATGAAGCTGAAATTCCTTGTGTGCAAAGCCTGATTTCCTAAACTTAATCAAAGCTCAGCTGCACAAAAGGGAGTTAGAAGAGGAGCAGAACAAGCAGATGAGTAATGGTTATAAATTGCTTCAACACCCAATTTTGCACATCATGAGGAAAGAAATTGGACACATTGCTTTCAATATTTTCATTGCAAACATCATCAAATAGTTTAGGCCAAGTCATTCCAGGGTACCTGTGATTCTACAATCCAGATTCATAACAAAATTGAAAATTAAATGACATATGTTGCTGAAGTAAAATAAATCCATAACTGAAAAATAAATTTTATAGCATCAAAAATAACTTACATAATATAAATTAGGTATGTTGCATTTAGATTTAGGTTACATAAGCACAAAATGTCCCAATGTATTCACAAATGTCTACTTGTGCAACAAATAATACCTATTTAGTCACCTAAATGCAACAAGTTGCTTACATCTATTGATGGGATTATTCCTTTCCTTTATCTTCCGGTCTAATCTTTGCATTCCGAACCAAGTTTAATATTTCATCTAGATGTGTAGGTAGCTTTGAAGCTCTTAAGTTCTTGACCAGTGCTTTTGAAACACCTTAGCAACAAGAGAAAGCTGAATGCTTAGTCTTGGCAAGAAAAAGAAAAAAAATAGTGAGCTATAAATTATAATTATAATGCACATGAAGTTTAGAGCTTCACATATAGAGGGACTTGAAGAGACCTTTTGGAAGAAAAAAAATGTTCAATTTTGCTCAAATTATAGACCTTCATGTCCTATATCATACACATATTCCATGCACCCTTTTAAACATTAGATAGTAATGCCTATACTATACTCATGCAAGCCCACCACTCTCCCATTTGTGGCTAGAATCAGCCCCTTTTAATATTACCACAGTGTCATTTCCTATCCACCATAATAATTAACGAAGCAAACAATGAAGCCAAATGAACACTCCAATGATAATACCTTTTTATCAATTCCCACCCTGCCATCCTGTGTGCTTCAACCCCTCACCCTTCCTGAAGGGATCCCTTTCAGTTGGATTTGGGTTTTCTTTTGATTCCTAAAGAAATAGGCAAAATATAAAAATAATATCAGTGAAGCATTGGTGAAAATCGAGTTATTGAAGGTCATCATCCTCTACCTCAGAGTAGGTAAATACTCTCCCAAGAACATCTTTGATCAGCAACAACTTTGGACTAACTGGTTTCACCCAGGTCCAGTGGAAAAATGGATTTCAATTGGACTATTTTTTTTTTTTTAAGGACTATATAATTACCTTTTGATTTTGTAAAAATGGAATGTTTAATACTCATTATTGATTCTACTTGAGAGTTCCAATTAGCAACCAATTAAACTCACCTGATGTATCCACCAGCACATATAAGTTGAAATTGTACAGCCCTTCGAAGAATCAAACCACCCAAAAACAAAAAAATAATTGTTTAAGACACAGAACTGAAGAGTCACTAAGAAGAAGATAGCAGTAAGTACCAGAACGAGGCACCAAAATTATCATATTCTTGGGCAATTCTGTTAAGTTCTGAATGCAATTCATCATGTGGCATTCTTTGAAAAAAAAAAAAAATTCCAATTTCTTGTCATGGTGTTCGAACCCAAATTTTTCCTTCAGTCCGGATTAACACTAGGCTCAGTTAAATGGATATGATAAATCTGCAGCAGAAAAATTGAGGAAGAGTATTCAGACTAGCAGCAGTTGTCTTCAAGTTCCCTTTTATAAAGCAAGGAGAATAACAAATACAAAATAGAAACTATGAAATTGAAAGGGATAGCAACACCTACAAGGAGAATTATCAATTTAAAATCTTAACTCCTTGTATTCCAGTCATATAAAAGTGTCTTCCTGACATCAATTTGAAGACTAGAACATCAAGAAACAGAGTTCAGGAGTTGAGCTGGGAGTGAGGGCTGTCCCTAAAACAAGAACTGTCTATAAAAAATAAAAAAAAAAGAAGAAAAGGAAAAAAAGAAGCAAGAAACTTTTAATTGATTTTGTGTAAGCATTCTGACTAAACCACTTCCTCATAGTCATTGCTGCCATTGTCAAGAAGAAACCTCTGAACAAGTTGACTTCTGTTTTATTGCAGCTTTCTCTAGGATCACCAACAGTCTTTACCTGTTTCAAAAGGAAGTTTCCCTTGCTTTTCCAAAATAGACTTCTGCAACAGAACAAGGACCTCTAGAGAATATAGGCTTAGATGGTGGGCCATCCTTTCTAAATAAGTTGTCTGTTGTAAGAGTTTCCTTGTGGGAATTAGAATATACCAAGCCATGAGTTTTGCTCAAGCAATTCTCTTACCCAGTCAATTAAGAAAATTGGAAAGTGAAGGAAGATGGATCATTCAATGTTTTGAAAATTGGATCGGACAATAAACTTGCTTAACATTTTGGGCTGTAGATCAATTGATTTGATTGGATAAACCAATTTGATCAAATCGGCTGATATCATAATTAATTTTTAATTTAATAATATAAAAATAATAAAAATATAAATATCAAACTATAAAAATATTCTGTTCAAAAAAAATTTATATAACATAATATTTTTATTTAAATTTTATAATTTAAATCAATAAAACTAATTAAAAAATATATAATAACAATATTCAACAGAAATAAGTACGATGCAAAATGATATCTAAAAAGTTATAATATTTAATAAGAATATAAGATAATAAAAATAATAATCTAAGAATAATTTAATATTTCATAAATTAAAAATTAAAAATTAAAGTTAAAAAAAATTAATTTTAATTTTATTTATCAAAATTAAAAGGCTAAAAATTTGAGTAAACTTTAGAGTATTCAATAAAATTTTTTGTTTTTATTAAATTATATAAAAATTTATTTTAATAATAAAATTAGATTAGACTGACGACTGATTTAATTGATTCGAACGATCGGATTTTCAAAACCCTGAAACCATTTGAATATGATAGATCATGGATTGTGAGGCTTCACTTCCATAATTACGGCTTTTGAAGGCTATTAGAGTCTCATCCTTAATTCATTTGTCCAACTGTGATAGAGATGACTTTTGAAGGCAGAAAAAAGAGGTCAGGCAAAAGGACAGAAGTTATCGCAGTTTAGCTGGGGATTCTTCCGCTTCTCGAACATGTCCCCATCTTGCGCGTGAGAGTCGCTTTACAATTAAAAGGATTTGAAACAGCTGGGTCATGCAATAAGGCGATATATACCAGCATTTATTATGGTTGGAGAGATGGAGAATATATATATATATATATATATCATTATTACATGCAATTTACTATATCTAGGTTGTTTATGACTAAAATATTATATGTATTGGAATATTTTTTGGGCACGGGTTATATGGATTGCGCCAAATAGGCCATGTAATCTATTTTATAATCATATATTTGGTTCATATGTGAATATAAAATTTATTAGCAATTGATGGATATTCTTCTAAGTCCATTTTAATATAATCTAAAAATATAATTGATTAGTATATGGGTAGAAACATAAATTTAGAAATATAATTGATTAATATTGTGTGGGGACGATAAATAAGGTTTTTTTTTTTTTATCTCCTTTGAAGAACTCCATCCTTTTAATAAAATTATATCAATAATTTGATAGATAATAAAAAACATCGTATCATAGTACTTTAAGAGCAATGTAATGGATGGAAGCATACATATTGCAAAGCCTTGTTCTCATTCTATTTTGTAAAAAGTTAAAAAAAAATTATGTAAACAAGATCAATAGGTATAAATTTACTACATAATAGGTTAAAATTGCTGTCCTAATATGAAAATTAAAGGATGCTCTAATTGATCCTTGAATGATGCATGTATTTTTTATTAGGTATGATGTATATTATATATATATATGAAAATTGTTACCGCATCCAAAGAATCAAAATTCTTAATCACATTGCATTAGATCTCTTCAACTCGATTATTTTGTGTATAAATATAAATTAGTGGCAAAAATAAGATGATCGTTAACAAATATATATTCATGAGAAAGTTTTTATGCATCATGTATGATGTCGAATGCGTATATATGGTTGATCATGCTTACGTATGACCCATGGGAGTTAAAAATATTTTATTTTTTATATATCGTACGTGCAATTAATTATGCGCATTGATATGTAGCGCATGGTGCTGAAATCGTTTTCACACGGTCTTTGACCTGAATTCGA
>UESW01003073.1:60304-122664 GCA_900491605.1 Calamus simplicifolius | reverse complement strand
TTCCAAAAGCCATGAGTACCTTAAAGAATACAATGAGTTTATTTATCAAAAACCTTGAGCTTATTCAAATTGAAAGGAATGGAATCAATGGTTAATTTAATGAGTTTTGAATCAATTTAGAAAAAGGAGTTTCAAGCTCTATGCTTAAAAGATTTCAAAAAGGAATTTTTACACATTATAATTCAATCATGAATTCTTGAAACATGTCTTGAATCCATGCTTAATGTCATATTTAATGTATTCAAGTCAAATTTATATTTAAATTTATTTGGGACAAGTTTTAAAGTCTATCAGAACATTTTTCTGATTTTTGTATCGCTCCCGAGCCGACTCAAGGGTTTCCGAGTCGACTCCCCACAGAGTTTTCATTTTCTCGAGTCGACCCTTGGTTTTCAAGAGTCGACCCCTGATCTGTGCGAGCCGACTCCTGTCTGTGCGAGCCGACTCCGCTCAGACACAGAAACCATGTTTTTGAGCACTTCTCGAGTCGACTCCCCATTTTCCTCGAGTCGACTCCCACTTTCGGAGCCGACACTTTAGTTTTCGCGAGTCGACCCTTCAATTTTAAAATTTCTATTTTTGGTAATCGACTCGAGCCGACTCCCAAAAGCTCGAGTCGACTCCAGCAAATCTGGGCGCGATTTTTAACGATGACACATCAGCCCCAACGGTAAGATTTTCAAATAACGGCTATTTTTCTTTGTCTCTAACGGATATATTTTTGCAGATTCTATAAATAGAGGAGCTCTTTTCAAATCAAAAAAGAAAAAATCAAAAAGAGAGAAAAGAATATCTTTTGAAAAGAGGGAAAAACAGAGCATATTGGAAAAATCTTCTAGCTCAAAGGAGAGTGATTCAAAAGGAGTGAAATCCAAGAGGAAGTTTCGTCTGCTCCTCTCATCAATCCACAAGAGTCAAAAGAAAATCCAAAGCATTTCAAAGATCAAATCGAGGATTTTCAAAAGAGAAAAAGCTTCATCTCAACTCCAAAGTCTTCAACGGTCAAGAATCTTGCTGAGGCGTGATTCAACACTTCAAGAGGAGTTAAAGAGAAGAAGGAAGAAAGCCAAAGCCACTACCATCTGCAATACATCAGGCTTTTCTAACTCTTTATTTTGTACTTCATTTGTATATTTGCTCAAGGGGAGCATTTCATTAAAACACTTTTATTGTTTGCTGATTCAATCAGTGGATTGAATCAGTGGAGGTTGATATACCTCGTTGCAAGCCGGAGTGCTTGTGTTGGGTTAGTTGTGAGCCCGTGAAAAACAACGTGTAGGGTTTTGTGCTGGTAAGCCCGAGTTAAAACCAGCTGGGTTCGTTGTTCACCCGGAAAACAACAAGTTTGAGTTGTGAGCTTGGAAAACAACTCGGCTGTAATCTAGAGAGATTATAGTGTGGACCCAAGTGAATCTTGGGAGTGGACGTAGGTGTTGGTTGCACCGAACCACTATAAAATTATCTTGTGTTTGCCGTGCTATATTTTCTCTCTCTCTATCTCTCTTTATTTGCTTGTGTATTGATTTTAGTTAGCCTCTCACTTGCACATCTTGCTAACTAATCAACTAAAGTTAAAAAGTCTTAAATTTTTAAGAACCCAATTCACCCCCCCCCCTCTTGGGTTGCCATCTGGGCCAACAATTGGTATCAGAGCAAGTGCTCATTTAGAATTTGATCTCACGATCAAGGGCTAAAGATCCATATGGCAACACAAATTGGTTCAAGTTTTGCTGAAGGTCATTCTACGAATCGACCTCCTTTATTTAATGGAACCAACTATTCATATTGGAAAGCTAGAATGAGAATATTCATTCAAGCTTCGGACTATGAATTGTGGGGAGTAATAATAATGGACCTAGTACACCCACACACCTTATTGATGGCACTATTGTTCCTAAACCCGAAAGGGATTGGAATGATAATGATAGGAGAATGGCACAACTAAATGCTAAGCCATTAATATTTTATATTGTTCCTTAGACTCAAATGAATTCAACCGAATCTCAACTGTAATTCCGCAAAAGAAATTTGGGATAGGTTGGAAATAACTCATGAAGGAACAAACCAAGTAAAAGAATCAAAGATAAATATTTTGGTTCATAAATATGAATTGTTTACAATGGAACAAACTGAAACCATCACATGCATGTTCACTAGATTCACTGATATTGTGAATGGTTTAAAAAGTCTTGGTAGAATTTATTCTAATGCTGAGCTTGTGCGCAAAATTCTTAGGTCACTACCAAGATCGTGGGAAGCCAAGTCACTGCTATCCAAGAAGCAAAGGACCTCAATGCATTACCTTTAGAGGAGCTTCTAGGATCCTTAATGACCCACGAGCTTCAATGAAGCAGCATGTTGAGGAGGATCAAAAAGAAGAAAACCTTGCCCTCAAGACTGCAGAAATGGAAGAGAGCAGCAGTGAAAGTAATGATGAAGATGATGAGAAACTGCTCTCTTGGCCAAAAAATTCAGAAAGTTTATGAGAAAAAGGCCCTTCCATAAAAAGAAATTTGGAGCAAGAATGAAGGAGAAAAAGATAAGGAAAGGACAAGGAGAAAGAAAAAGAGAAAGAGCCCTTAGTATGTATGAGTGTAAAAAGCCAGGGCATTTAGATATGATTGTCCTTTACTGAAAAAGGCCTACAAGAAAAAGAAAAAGCATACATGGCAACTTGGACTGATAGTGAAGAGTCTTCTTCCGAAGAAGAAGAACAAAAAGAAGTTGCTAATATCTGCTTCATGGCCAACGACGACGACAACGACAATGAGGTAAGTTCTGAAAACTCAAATGATGACTTTACATTTGATGAAATGTTTGAGGCTTTCAATGAACTTATGATTGATTTTAAATCCTTGAAAAAGAAGTATAAGTTTTTGAAAAATGACAATATTAGCTTAGCTAAAAGTAAAAATGAATTAGCTTTAGAAGTTAAGAACTTAACTAATGAAAAAGAAGAACTTAGCAAAGAAAGAGATAATCTTAATCAAGAAATAGATTTGTTAAATCTGAAACTAAAAACTCAACAAAAGATTTAAAAGATCAATTAGAAACTTTAGCTTTAGAAAAAGAACAGCAAGTTAAAGAAAATGACTCTCTTAAGAAAGATGTTAAAAAATATAAAGACATTGTTGAGAAATTCACTTAAGTTCAACTAAACTTAACATGATCTTAGATAGTCAAAAAGCTGTTTTTGACAAAGCAGGTTTAGGATATAACACATTAAGGAAACAAAAATCTTTAAAGAATATTTTTATAAAAGCCAACCAAAGTAATATAACTTGTTTCAAATGTAATGAAAAAGGTCATAAATCATTTGAATGCAAAACGTTAAATAATAACAACAAGTTAAATGTTAAAGCTAAGAAAATATGGGTTCCGAAAGGAACAATTTTTGTTGCTGCTAACCATGAAGGACCCAAGAAAGCTTGGGTACCTAAACATAAAGTTTAATTATGTTGCAGGAATGTCTTGTAGCCAAAAGATCAAAGAAAAAGTGGTACCTTGATAGTGGCTGCTCAAGACATATGACGGGTGACAAAGATGAATTCATCACCCTAGAAGAAAAGAAAGGTGGAGTTGTTACGTTTGGCGATAACGGTAAAGGTCAAATCATGGGCCTTGGTAAAGTCCGTATAACTCCATCTACATTTATTGATAATGTACTTTATGTTGATGGTTTGAAGCATAATCTAATAAGTATAAGTCAATTATGTGATAAAAACTTTAATGTTTCATTTAAATCTTCTGTATGCACTGTAACTAATTCTATTGATGATAGCATTGTATTTACTGGTTATAGACATGGCAATGTTTACTTGGTTGATTAGAAAAATTATCTTTGAGTGATCATTGCTTAATTGCTGACAATGCTAACATAAATGAAATTAGTTGGTTGTGGCATCGTAGATTAGGTCATGCAAGCACACACCTTATTTCAAAACTAATTAAAATGGATTTAGTTAAAGGATTACCTAAACTAGATTTTGAAAATAATAAAATATGTGATGCATGTCAATTTGGAAAACAAACTAGAAGTTCTTTCAAATCTAAAAACATTGTTTCAACTTCTAGGGCACTAGAGCTACTTCACATGGATCTTTTCGGACCAACTAGAACCACAAGTCTAGGAGGAAAGAAATATGGTCTAGTGATTGTAGATGATTATTCTAGATATACTTGGGTAATGTTTTTAGCTCACAAAGATGAGACTTTCTCGATATTCCTGAAATTCTTCAAGAAAGTCACAAATGAGAAAAACACTACTATAGTATCTCTAAGAAGTGATCATGGAACAGAATTTGAAAATCACTTATTTGAAAGTTTTTGTTCTGAAAATGGAATTAATCATAATTTTTCAGCCCCTAGGACTCCACAGCAAAATGGTGTAGTTGAAAGGAAAAATAGGACTCTAGAAGACATGGCCCGTACCATGCTATGCGAAAGCAACTTACCAAAGTATTTTTGGGCGGAAGCAATTAACACAGCATGTTACATCTTAAATAGAGCCTTAATAAGACCAATCTTAAAGAAAACACCTTATGAATTATGGAATGAAAGAAAACCAAATATAAAATACTTTCATGCATTTGGATGTAAATGTTTCATTCATAATAATGGTAAAAACAACTTAGGAAAATTTGATGCTAAATCTGATGAAGGAATTTTTCTAGGTTATTCAACAACTAGTAAGCTTATAGAATCTTTAACAAGAAAACCTTAGTAGTTGAAGAATCCATACATGTAGTTTTTGATGAATCTTTAGCAACTGGATCTGAAAAGATTGATGATGAGGAAGATACAAACATAATTGAAAAAGATCTTGAAAAACTTAATATTGAAGTATCTTCTGATCATGAGCAAGAAGCTAAAGATGATGATTCACATAAGGACGATGATGTCAATATTGATCATAATGATATAGATCTTCCAAGAGACTGGAGATATGCTCATAGTCATCCCAAGGAATTGATTATAGGCGATCCATCTCAAGGAATAAGAACTAGATCATATATGAGAAATATTAGTAATCATCTTGCATTTGTATCACAAATTGAACCTAAAACTATAGAAGAAGCTGAAAAAGATAATAATTGGATGTTAGCAATGCAAGAAGAACTAAATCAATTTACAAGAAATAATGTTTGGACTTTAGTTGAAAGACCTAAAAATCATTCAGTAATAGGATCAAAATGGGTTTTTAGAAATAAACTAGATGAAAATGGCATAGTAATTAGAAACAAAGCTAGATTGGTTGCTAAAGGATATAATCAAGAGGAAGGTATTGATTTTGATGAAACCTTTGCGCCTGTAGCTAGATTAGAAGCCATTAGGCTATTACTTGCATTTGCATGTCATATGAATTTTAACTTATTTCAAATGGATGTAAAAAGCGCATTTTTAAATGGATTTATAAATGAAGAAGTTTATGTAGAACAACCACCAGGTTTTGAAGATCACGAATTTTCAAATCACGTTTTTAAATTGCACAAAGCTTTATATGGTTTGAAACAAGCACCTAGAGCTTGGTATGATAGGTTAAGTAAATTCTTAATAGAAAATGATTTTACAAGAGGAAATGTTGATAAAACTTTTTTTGAAAAGAAAAAGTAAAGATTTACTTGTAGTACAAATATACGTAGATGACATTATTTTTGGTGCTACTAACGATTCTCTTTGTCAAGAATTTGCAAAGTTGATGCAGGGAGAATTCGAGATGAGCATGATGGGAGAACTCAACTTCTTCCTTGGACTCCAGATCAAACAAAGCAAGGAGGGAATCTTTATCAACCAAACCAAATACACAAGAGAACTACTCAAAAAGTTTGGTATGGAAACAATGAAACCCCTCGGAACTCCAATGAGTCCTTCATGCAAGCTGGACAAAGATGAAGAAGGTAAAAAGGTTGATCAAAAGTATTATCGAGGTATAATCGGATCCCTTCTTTATTTAACAGCAAGTAGACCAGATATTATGTTTTCAGTATGTTTATGTGCTAGATTTCAATCTGAACCTAAAGAATCACATTTAATAGCTGTTAAAAGAATTTTAAGATATCTAAATGGAACAAAAATGTAGGTTTATGGTATTCTAGAGACTCCACATTAAACCTAATTGCATATTCGGATTCTGATTATGCTGGATGTAAATTAGATAGAAAAGCACAAGTGGTGCATGCCATTTCTTAGGAAGTAACTTAATCACATGGTTTAGCAAAAAGCAAAATTCAGTTGCATTATCAACTACTGAAGCTGAATATGTAGCAGCTGGAAGTTGCTGTGCGCAAATCCTATGGATTAAGCGACAACTTGAAGACTATGGTATCACACTTGATAAAACACCCATAAGATGTGATAACACTAGCGCAATCAACTTAACTAAAAATCCAATTCAACACTCAAGGACAAAACACATAGAAATTAGATATCATTTTATAAGGGAACATGTAGCTAATGATGAAATTTGTTTAGATTATGTAAACACTGAAGAACAATTAGCTGACATCTTTACAAAACCTTTAAGCGAAGAAAGATTTTGTTATCTTAGAGGAGAGTTAGGAATTTGTAACCCTTTTGAATAAATTTTGAAACCTTTAAGGAAATATATCTAGAGTTCTTTCAAATTCTCAAAATCTTAAGGAAATTTTATCTAGAACTCATATCAATTTGATCTCTCAAAATCCATGATTTTTAATCATACTCAAAGATCAAATTCCGGACTCATTCGGATTCTCTGAATCTTAATCATTTTTTCTCTGAAATGGTCTGGAGCCGACTCGAGAGTATCGGAGTCGACTCGAGTTTCTGCTGAAACTCAGGAGTCGACCCCTCTCTGAGCGAGTCGACTCGAGATCGTGTCCGTGCTCTGTGACTAGTCGGGAGCCGACTCCACACTTTGCGCGAGTCGACTCGACGTGGTCCCAGTCGATTATTTAGGGCACGAGTCGACCCCACGGACATTTCAAAATCTTCCAAACCCTCTCCAAAGCTTTCCCAAACCCCAAACCTCAAATAACCTCTGATTAACCACTCCTTCAAGATCTATGGCACCCAAAACCCGTGGAGCTAGCTAGTGGCGCCGGTTTGAAGAGGAAGAGGACCGTTCGACGACCCGTCCGCGAGCCGTCTACGGATTCATCCTCTACCCCTTCTGCGAGTGATTCTCCTGCTCCAGCTCCTACTCTTCAGGTAGATCATCTTGCCAGTAGGTTTACACAGGAAGAAAGGTTGATTTTGAATTATTTGAGAATGAGGGCTTTTAATAGGTAGACAACTATTGAGATGGGATTTGAGAAATATGTTCATTGGACTGTCCCACCTACCCTGCTTAGTTAAGGAGTTTTACAAGAATTTGACCAGAGGAGATGGCTTATGAGCAATGTGAGAGGATTGGTCTGAACATCACTTCCTCTATTCTATCTAGATTGTTGAATTTACCCTTGTCTGGACCTCCACCTTTGCCCCAGAAGATAGATCTCCAGCCCTCACTAGATATTGAACAGAAATTTTGAAGGATTTGAAGAAGTATTTGCTAGTCAATTGCCTTTGGAATTAAGATTACTCACAATATCTGCAGCAGGATTTTGTTTCCCAAGACCGGCAGATTTGACTATGTATCTGAGAGAGATATTTTTGTTATGGATGCTGTTGTTTCAGGGAAGCCCATCAATCTACCTCGGATGATAATATGGTACATTGCAGATTGTGGTGGGAAAAAGAAATCAAGTTTGCCCTATGGCATGGTTTTAACTAAGTTATTTCAAAGCCAAGGGATTGTATTTGGTGATAGTGAGCCAAAAAGGAACTAAGGCATACGGATTTTTACTCTTTGGCCACTATACATCGAATGGGGTTTGTTAAGAGAAATGGCAATTGGGAGAGAAAGAATGTTACAGAGGACAGAGATATAGATGCTGAGGCCCCCAGACCTTCTATGAGACATTCATCACCTGAGCCTCCTCAGTGCTCGTCTGTTCCAGCTCCTGCTCCTGATTCTACCCCTGCTCCTGCTTTGCTCCTGCTCAGTCTTCATTATCATCTGGTAGTTTTCTGATATACAGTTAGATCAACTTAGATCATTATTCAAATCTGAGATAAGTCATGAAAAGACTGAAAGAAGAATTTAGAAAAGTTTATGAATTTAAAAGAAGCCTTATATTCACTCAGTGATCGGGTTGCATCGATTGAGTCTACTCTCAGTTCATCTACCAGCTCCTTAAGTGAAGACTTAAAGAATATTTTTGGAGAACTTAAGGATATCTGCGGTGACTCGAGACATATCCCAATGCAACGCCGAGCTTCAAGATAAAATTACATCTGCTTGTACCTTTGTTGATAATAAGCTCAAAGATTATGTTAGACTTCAATGTGAAGGATGAAGCAGATTGTTGATCACTTGAATAGAATTACTAGAAGAAATTTTAAGTTTTCATGTAATCTCTTTTTGATGTAATCAAGTTTACTTTCAATGCAATGAGCAAGTTTACATTTTCATGTATTTCATTTTGAAGTAATGAGAAAGTTTGATGCATTACTTATGTCTATTTCAATTGTAAGTATCCTTGAATACTTTGAATGATTATCCTCAATTGATAAGTTAAATAGAAAAAGATAAAGAATGTTATTGATATTAAACTTCCTAACCTTTTTGTTGATTACAAAAAAGGGGGAGAGTTTTATTCAATCGTATATGCCTTCAATTCAATCAAAGTTTAATTTTGAAACATAAGGGGAAGAGATAAATTGAATTTCATAAAGAAAATGCTTAAGTTTCTGATTTGAAAAATTTTGAATGATTTATAAAATTAAGGTTCATAGGGGGAGCTACCTCATTGAGGGGGAGCCTTTCCATGAACACAATAGTTGATTTTGGAATCACTTTTCAATTTTATAATGCATATACTCAATGTTTTTGTCATCATCAAAAAGGGGGAGATTGTTGAGAAATTATTGAAACATAATTGCCCCAACTTTATTGATTTTGATGATTTCCAAAAGCCATGAGTATTAAAGAATAAATGAGTTTATTTATCAAAAACCTTGAGCTTATTCAAATTGAAAGGAATGCTATCAATGGTTAATTTAATGAGTTTTGAATCTTTAGAAAAAGGAGTTTCAAGCTCTATGCTTAAAAGATTTCAAAAAGGAATTTTTACACATTATAATTCAATCATGAATTCTTGAAACATGTCTTGAATCCATGCTAAATGTCATATTTAATGTATTCAAGTCAAATTTATATTAAATTTATTTGGGACAATTTTAAAGTCATCAGAACATTTTCTGATTTTTGTATCGTCCGAGCCGACTCAAGGGTTTCCGAGTCGACTCCGTAAGCCACAGAATTTTCTCGAGTCGACCCTTGGTTTTCAAGAGTCGACCCCTGATCTGTCGAGCCGACTCCTGTCTGTGCGAGCCGACTCCGCTCAAACACAGAAACCATGTTTTTTGAGCACTTCTCGAGTCGACTCCCCATTTTCCTCGAGTCGACTCCCGACTTTCGGAGCCGACACTTTAGTTTTCGCGAGTCGACCCTTAATTTTAAAATGTTTCTATTTTTGGTAATCGACTCGAGCCGACTCCCACAAAGCTCGAGTCGACTCCGCAAATCTGGGCGCGATTTTTAACGATGACACATCAGCCCCAACGGTAAGATTTTCAAATAACGGCTATTTTTCCTTGTCTCTAACGGATATATTTTTGCAGATTCTATAAATAGAGGAGCTCTTTTCAAATCAAAAGGAAAAAATCAAAAAGAGAGAAAAGAATATCTTTTGAAAAGAGGGAAAAACAGAGCATATTGGAAAAATCTTCTAGCTCAAAGGAGAGTGATTCAAAAGGAGTGAAATCCAAGAGGAAGTTTCGTCTGCTCCTCTCATCAATCCACAAGAGTCAAAAGAAAATCCACAAGCATTTCAAAGGTCAAATCGAAGGATTTTCAAAAGAGAAAAAGCTTCATCTCAACTCCAAAGTCTTCAACGGTCAAGAATCTTGCTGAGGCGTGATTCAACACTTCAAGAGGAGTTAAAGAGAAGAAGGAAGAAAGCCAAAGCCACTACCATCTGCAATACATCAGGCTTTTCTAACTCTTTATTTTTACTTCATTTGTATATTTGCTCAAGGGGAGCATTTCATTATCAAACACTTTTATTCTAATTGTTTGCTGATTCAATCAGTGGATTGAATCAGTGGAGGTTGATATACCTCGTTGCAAGCCGGAGTGCTTGTGTTGGGTTAGTTGTGAGCCCGTGAAAAACAACGTGTAGGGTTTTGTGCTGGTAAGCCCGAGTTAAAACCAGCTGGGTTCGTTGTTCACCCGGAAAACAACAAGTTTGAGTTGTGAGCTTGGAAAACAACTCGGCTGTAATCTAGAGAGATTATAGTGTGGACCCAAGTGAATCTTGGGAGTGGACGTAGGTGTTGGTTGCACCGAACCACTATAAAATTATCTTGTGTTTGCCGTGCTATATTTTCTCTCTCTCTATCTCTCTTTATTTGCTTGTGTATTGATTTTAGTTAGCCTCTCACTTGCACATCTTGCTAACTAATCAAAAAGTTAAAAAGTCTTAAATTTTTAAGAACCCAATTCACATATTATGTCTTAACACAGCATGTTACATCTTAAATAGAGCATTAATAAGACCAATATTAAAGAAAACACCTTATGAATTATGGAATGAAAGAAAACCAAATATAAAATACTTTCATGCATTTGGATGTAAATGTTTCATTCATAATAATGGTAAAAACAACTTAGGAAAATTTGATGCTAAATCTGATGAAGGAATTTTTCTAGGTTATTCAACGACTAGTAAGGCATATAGAATCTTTAACAAGAAAACCTTAATAGTAGAAGAATCCATACATGTAGTTTTTGATGAATCTTTAGCAACTGGATCTGAAAAGATTGATGATGAGGAAGATACAAACATAATTGAAAAAGATCTTGAAAAACTTAATATTGAAGTATCTTCTGATCATGAACAAGAGGCTAAAGATGATGATTCACATAAGGTCGGTGATGTTAATAATGATCATAATGATATAGATCTTCCAAGAGATTGGAGATATGCTTATAGTCATCCTAAGGAATTGATTATAGGTGATCCTTCTCAAGGAATAAGAACTAGATCATTTATGAGAAATATTAGTAATCATCTTGCATTTGTCTCTCAAATAGAACCTAAAACTATTGAAGAAGCCGAGAAAGATAATAATTGGATGATAGCAATGCAAGAAGAACTAAATCAATTTACTAGAAATAATGTTTGGACACTAGTTGAAAGACCTAAAAATCATTCAGTAATAGGATCAAAATGGAGAAATAAATTAGATGAAAATGGCATAGTAATTAGAAACAAAGCTAGATTAGTTGCAAAAGGATATAATCAAGAGGAAGGTATTGATTTTGATGAAACCTTTGCACCTGTAGCTAGATTGGAAGCCATTAGATTGTTACTTGCATTTGCATGTCACATGAATTTTAACTTATTTCAAATGGACGTTAAAAGCGCATTTTTAAATGGATTTATAAATGAAGAAGTTTATGTAGAACAACCACCAGGTTTTGAAGATCACGAATTTTCAAATCACGTTTTTAAATTGCACAAAGCTTTATATGGTTTGAAACAAGCACCTAGAGCTTGGTATGATAGGTTAAGTAAATTCTTAATAGAAAATGATTTTACAAGAGGTAATGTTGATAAAACACTATTTTTGAAAAGAAAAATAAAGATTTACTTGTAGTACAAATATACGTAGATGACATTATTTTTGGTGCTACTAACGATTCTCTTTGTCAAGAATTTGCAAAGTTGATGCAGGGAGAATTCGAGATGAGCATGATGGGAGAACTCAACTTCTTCCTTGGACTCCAAATCAAACAATGCAAGGAGGGAATCTTTATCAACCAAACCAAATACACAAGAGAACTACTCAAAAAGTTTGGTATGGAAACAATGAAACCCCTCGGAACTCCAATGAGTCCTTCATGCAAGCTGGACAAAGATGAAGAAGGTAAAAGGTTGATCAAAAGTATTATCGAGGTATTATCGGATCCCTTCTTTATTTAACAGCAAGTAGACCAGATATTATGTTTTCAGTATGTTTATGTGCTAGATTTCAATCTGAACCTAAAGAATCACATTTAATAGCTGTTAAAAGAATTTTAAGATACTTAAATGGAACGAAAAATGTAGGTTTATGGTATTCTAGAGACTCAACTTTAAACCTAATTGCATATTCGGATTCTGATTATGCTGGATGTAAACTAGATAGAAAAAGCACAAGTGGTGCATGCCATTTCTTAGGAAGTAACTTAATCACATGGTTTAGCAAAAAGCAAAATTCAGTTGCATTATCAACTACTGAAGCTGAATATGTAGCAGCTGGAAGTTGCTGTGCGCAAATCCTATGGATTAAGCGACAACTTGAAGACTATGGTATCACACTTGATAAAACACCCATAAGATGTGATAACACTAGCGCAATCAATTTAACTAAAAATCCGATTCAACACTCAAGGACAAAACACATAGAAATTAGATATCATTTTATAAGGGAACATGTAGCTAATGATGAAATTTGTTTAGATTATGTAAACACTGAAGAACAACTAGCTGACATCTTTACAAAACCTTTAAGCGAAGAAAGATTTTGTTATCTTAGAGGAGAGTTAGGAATTTGTAACCCTTTTGGATAGATTTTGAAACCTCTAAGGAAATATATCTAGAGTTCTTTCAATTTCTCAAAATCTTAAGGAAATTTTATCTAGAACTCATATCAATTTGATCTATCAAAATCCATGATTTTTAATCATACTCAAAGATCAAATCCGGGTTCATTTCAGACACTCTGAAAAATTTTGATTTTTTACTCTGAAATGGTTTCGGAGCCGACTCGAGAGTATCGGAGTCGACTCGAGTTTCTGCTGAAACTCAGGAGTCGACCCCTTCTCTGAGCGAGTCGACTCGAGATCGTGTCTGCTCTGTGACTTACCCGAGCCGACTCTACGCTTTGCGCGAGTCGACTCGACGTGGTCCCAAATCGCTTTATTAGGGCACGAGCCGACCCATCGATCGATTCTAATCATTCCAAATCATTCTCAAAACCCTCCAAAACCCTTCAAACCTTCCAAAATCTTCCAAAATCCTTAAACAATCATTCCACCTTGATTCAATGGCCCCCAAAACCCGTGGTGCTAGTAGTAGCCGTGCCGGGATGAAAAGGAAGAAGACCGTGCGTCGACCCGTTCGCGAGCCGACTCCGGACTCTTCGCCTGCTTCCTCTTCGGACGATTCGCCTGCTCCTACTGCCACTACTCCTCAGGTAGATCACCTTGCGAGTAGAGTCATTACTACAGGAAGGAAGTTTGACTTTGATTTGTTTGAGAGAGAGGGATTGCTTGTAGGGTCACAGTTGAAGGAAATGGGATTTGAAAAGATATGCTCCTTAGACTGTCCTACATACCCAGCATTAGTTAAAGAGTTTTATAGAAATTTGACTAGAGGGGACAATGGTTTGGTCAGCACTGTTAGAGGAGTTGGTTTGAATGTCACTGCCATCATTCTCTCTAAATTATTGGACTTACCCCTATCAGGACCTTCCACTTTTGACCCAGAGGATAGGTCACCTGCCCTCACAAGATTATTGAATAGAAATTTTGAGGGATTTGAAGAAGTTTTTGCCAATCAGCTGCCACTGGACTTAAGATTGCTTCATAACATCTGCAGCAGGATTCTTTTCCCTAAGACAGGCCGTTTTGACTACTTGTCTGAGAGGGATATCTTTGTTATGGATGCTGTAGTTTCAGGCAAGCCAATCAACTTACCCATTATGATATTATGGTATATAGCTGATTGTGGGAGTAAGAGGAAATCCTGTCTTCCCTACGGCATGATCTTGACACAATTATTCAGAAGCCAAGGAATTGAAATTAGTGATAGTGAGCCCAGGAGAAATTTGAGACATACTGACTACTATTCATTGGCCACTATTCACCGCATGGGCTTCAAGAAAGTTAATGGTAGTTGGATAAGAAAAGGTCAAGAAGATGTTAGAGCTGAGGAGGACAGAGTTGAAGACATTGGAGCTGAGGTCGAGGTTGGACCTTCTGTTGCTGGACCGTCTGAGGCAGGACCTAGCATGCATTATTCTCCTCCACCTCAGGCTTCATCTTCTTCTGTGAGATTTTCAGATGAGCAGTTATGTCAACTTAGAGCTATGTTTGCAGAATTTGATAATCAAAGGAAAGATGAAATTGGTCAATTGAGAGAAGATATTAGAGAATTAAAGGAAGACATCATTTCAAGACTTGACTTACTTTCATTTTCTGTTGGTACCCATGTGGATTCACTCAATGCTGAGCTTAAGAAGATATTTGAAAGACTTCAAGGGATAGCTGATGGATCCAATGTGTATCTTGATAGAACCAATCAGTTAAGAAGAGATATTGATGCAGCAGTTGATCAGATTCAAGTAACTATGAATGACTTTAACAAATCACAAAAGGATGATATCATGGAAATGATTGGACACTTAAAGAGTATAATTTTCAAGCGTGTCAAATGATTTTGATACTTATCATAGTTTGTATTTCCTTACTAGATTGTATCTAGGAAGTTTTGCTTTAATATGACTGTATTTGAACTTTGATGAATTTAAGTTAGTTTAATTTCATTACAATGAGATTGTGTTACATTTTGATGTAATTTGACATACTTTTGAAGTAATGAGAAAAGTTATGTTCATTTCAATTATGAGTACCTTTGAATATCCTTGAATGCTTATGTTTAATTTGATATAATTTTGAATATCTCAATACTCAATTGATAACTTAGATGCTGAATGAATTCGAATGAATTTAATCAAGTTGATGCTCTGATGCATCTCAACCTTTTTGTTGATTACAAAAAAGGGGGAGAGATTTATATGATTTAATCGTATATGCATCATCATATTAAGAGGAAGAGATTTGTTTAAACCTTATATGCTTTTAATTGCCCTAATTAAATAAGGGGGAGAGAATTAAATAAGAAAAAGAAAATATATGTTTCATATAAGGGGAAGAGATAATTTGAATTTCATAAAGAAAAAGGTTTATTTGCTTAAGTTTTTGAATTTAAAAATTTTGAATGAATTATAAAATTGAGGTTCATAGGGGGAGCTACCTCATTGAGGGGGAGCCTTTCCATGAACACAAAAGTTGATTTTGGTATCATAAATTTTTAATTTTATAATGCATATACTCAATGTTTTTGTCATCATCAAAAAGGGGGAGATTGTTGAGAAATTATTGAAACATAATTGCCCCAACTCTATTGATTTTGATGATTTCCAAAAGCCATGAGTATTTTAAAGGAAACAATGAGTTTATTAATCAAAAACCTTGAGCTTATTCAAAATGAAAGCAATGGACTCTAAATGTTTAAATTCACTGAGTTTTGAATCAATTTGAAAAAGAAGTTTCAAACTCTATATTGAAGATTTCAAAAAGAATTTTTACACATTATATTTCAATCAATGATTTCTTGAAACATGTCTTGAATTCATGCTTAATGTCATATTATTGTATTCAAGTCACATTTATATTTAAATTTATTTGGGACGAGTTTTAAAGTCTATCAGAACATTTTTCTGATTTTTGTATCGCTCCCGAGCCGACTCAAGGGTTTCCGAGTCGACTCCCCAAATATCTGTTTTTCAATGTTGTCCTGAGTCGACACTTGAGTTTTCAAGAGTCGACCCCTGAACCTTCGCGAGCCGACTCATGGACTGTGCGAGCCGACTCGACTCAGACGGCAGAAAGGCTCATTTTTGAGCACTTCTCGAGTCGACTCCCCGCATATCTCGAGTCGACCCCTGAAAGTTAGGTGTTTCTGGAATCGACTGTTCGAGCCGACTCACACAGTGCTCGAGTCGACTCCTCGAAATCTGGACGCGATTTTTCACGATGACACATCAGCTCCAACGGTAAGATTTTCAAATAACGGCTATTTTTTGTGTTTCTAACGGATATATTTTTGCAGAATCTATAAATAGAGGAGCTCTTTTCAAATCAAAACAATCAATAGAGAATCAAGAGGCTGAAAAAGAAAATCTTTCAAAAAGAGGAAAAAACAGAGCTTTATTGGAAAAATCTTCTAGTTCAAAATAGAGTGATTCAAAAGGAGTGAAATCAAAGAGGAAGTTTCGTCTGCTCCAGATCATCAATCCACAAGAGTCAAAAGAAAATCCAAAAGCTTTTCAAAGATCAAATCGAAGGATTTTCAACATTCAACAAAAGGAGAAAAAGCTTCATCTCAACTCCAAAGTTTTCAAACGGTCAAGAATCTTGCTGAGGCCTGATTCAATACTTCAAGAGGAGTTAAAGAGGAGAAGGAAGAAAGCCAAAGCCACAACCATCTGCAATCTTATCAGGCTTTTCTAACCTTTTTTATACTTGATTTGTATATTTGCTCAAGGGGAGCATTTCTATATTTAAACTCTGTTATTTTGATTGTTTGCTGATTCAATCAGTGGATTGAATCAGTGGAGGTTATTATACCTCGTTGCAAGCCGGAGTGCTTGTGTTGGGTTAGTTGTGAGCCCGTGAAAAAACGTGTAGGGTTTTGTGCTGGTGAGCCCGTGTAAAACCAGCTGGGTTCGTTGTGATCCCGGAAAAACAACAAGTTTGAGTTGTGAACTTGTAAAACAACTCGGCTGTAATCAAAGAGATTATAGTGTGGACCCAAGTGAATCTTGGGAGTGGACGTAGGTGTTGGTTGCACCGAACCACTATAAAATTATCTTGTGTTTGCGTGCTATATTTTATTTCTCTCTATCTCTCTTTATTATTTGCTTGTGTATTGATTAAAGTTAGCCTCTCACTTGCACATTTTGCTAATTAATCAACTAAAGTTAAAAAGACTTAAATTTTTAAGAACCCAATTCACCCCCCCCCCTCTTGGGTTGCCATCTGGGCCAACACTCTTGATCCTTTGCAGCCATGCCCCAGCCTGAATAGGATCAGTAGTTCCTTGGAACTCCAGAGCCCCTAACTTTCTGGCTCTTTCCACATTCCTCACAACCTCCATATTTTTAGATGGAAGGCTAGAACTAGCACCCACAACTGCTACCACAGCCTGAGTAATCATGCCTACCAACTCTGGCATACTAGGCCCCTGAGTCTGTACTCGAGATGGGTCTACTGGCACAGGGGTAATAGACTGTGAAGAAGACTCTGACATCTGCTCTGAAGATGCCCTTACTCTAGCCTCATTAGATACTAGCTCGGTGGAATCACTAGAAGCCATTCTTCCAATTTGACTTCTTCTAACTGACTTTCTGGGTCTACTTTGACCTTTGCTTCTATCCCTGCCTGAAGGTTGCTCTGTCTCTCTAGATGCCTTTGTAGTAATCGTCCTACAAGACATTATTCATTACATCAGTTTCATCATTCAATAACTAAAATCATAAACATTCAATTATCCTAGACTCATACTCATACTTATTCCCCTAGGACCTAATAACCTAGGGCTCTGATACCAAAACTTGTCAGCTCCCCCTCCTCTCTCGGGCCACCGACAGCACACCTGCATACTTGTGGTAATCGGATAGAGTTTTACTAGTCTTTATGTAGCACTTCATAAAGAGCTAAAGAACCCCAACTAATTATCATAAGTGGCAGACACACGAAAATACATCCTGTTAAAAACTTTTCATTTTCATCTCAATTATATACACAAATCACTCAATCAACACTAAGCATCAACCAGCTCAGATAATATTTTTTATGACATTCCTCAGGCAGTTTACAAGATCACATTCACAATCGATATCAAAATCATAAGTGCCCATATCATGCTCATAATTTTCTCCAAAACATAAGTCTTATATTCATATCCCAAAAGGTCTAAAACATCATTACATCTCACTATACACATACACATATACAATATACAAATATCAATCCACATTGTCTCAATATACAAGGCTAGCATCTCTACACCCTTGCATCCAAGCAAGCTTCACCAGCTAAGGGTCCTGTCCTGCTTATCTTGTGATCCTGGCAGAAATACTCACTGATCTGAAAGAACATTTAAATCATAGAGGGATGAGACCTAAGTCCCAGTGACTGGATAACCATCTAACTATGGAGAAATAGAGAACCATAACCTCTTAATTTCAATCGTATGCTGATACTATTTAGCTTGTACAAGTCAAAGTATATTTTTAACATGATATCAGATAAAATAAAAT
Source organism: Calamus simplicifolius (assembly GCA_900491605.1). NCBI lineage: Eukaryota > Viridiplantae > Streptophyta > Magnoliopsida > Arecales > Arecaceae > Calamus > Calamus simplicifolius. The sequence continues at coordinate 104,427 of UESW01003073.1, read as the reverse complement.
GTAGCTTATTCTTTAAATAACATATCAGTACTGAAATACTCTACAATAACATTTTACTGAAAGATAACTCATTGAGATAAAAATCCATGCATTTCAATATAAAAATATGCATTCTTTATCTACAACCCAGACTTCTTTATTAAATTCTCAGACTCCCACCGGAATCTGATTGCCCATTGGCATCTCAAGTAAACTCTCCCTCTCGGGATAACTACTCGGCCCACTGGCCCTTTTTATATCACAACATATGCTTTTAAATCTCATGATGCTGGGCTGTGTGTGTAATGCCTATGAGGTACCACCCTCCAGTCGCCCTCCCATAGGTGTACTCTCATCGGGTGCGTGACTAGCAACAGATCCCCGCACAAATAGCACCCCTTACCCGTATGGTTCACCCGGCAAAGTGCTTTGTTCCTTAACCCTGGAACCTCGGGTTTTCTCTCTGCCCCCATGGGCTATATATAGTAATCAGCTCCACTGAGCTATGATTCATGCCCCCACGGGCTGCTCACAACCAGCCCCACTAGCCTGGTTAAGCATGCACTCACCCCTGATTCTTGGGTTCATCGTACGATATGTTCGCAAGGAGGTGCCGGCTCGATAGTAGTGTGCAATGCTCATGCTACAGTATAGTCTAAAGGGTGATCAGCCCCCTAGCTGCCTGATGCTCAGTATAATACATACATTATTTGTAAAGCTTTATCATGCAAATATGCCATGTATACATTAAAAATCTCCTCATCAAAACTCATGCTTATGTGTTTATGCTCAAAACTCATGCTCGAAACTCATGCTTATTTCTTTATGCTTAAAACTCATGCTCAAAACTCATTTATCAGAATATCATATACTAGGTTCTCATTTCTCATATTTAAAACATACATAATACTCTGCTAAACATAACATACCACAACTAGGTATTAATCTCATTATACTAGCTCAAATTAACTTCTCAATGCTAGATGAGAAACCCACTCACCTTAGTAGGTTACTCCTCGACTGGTACTCAACTCTGGTATTCCGGTTTCCTGGAATAACCCTCTTGACCTACGTCAACATACAGATACGATAGCTATTAGGATTACCTCCACACGAGATTTTTCCACGAACCATGCATGCATACATGATCTATCCTCTAATATCTCATTATTTTCTTCCACCCTTTCTCTACTCAAGATTTCTTCTACTATTACCTCAAAATACAATAATCTAAGAAAATCTAAAGTCATGCAAGATCTAGGGAAGCTATAGCTTACCTGGAGTCGAGTACAAACCCCAAGCTTCCCTTTCCCTTCCTCTTTCTTCCTCCTTCTTCTTCTTCTTCCTCTTCCTCTCTTTTCTCCTCTTCTTTCTCTCTTTCTTTCTTTCTTTCTTTTCTCTGGCTGAACCCACATTTTTCCCCTTTTCTCTAATGACTTGGGGACCAAGTCATGGGAAACTTAAGGGTTAAGGCATGCCAAATTCCCCTTTTGCCCTCAAACACTCTTCACGCACGCTTTTTAGAAAACACGTGGCTCACTTATAACCATGATATTTTGCCCTTATATTTTTTTTCCCAAGTTGCCCTTAACACAATTAGCAATTGACATCGGAGCCTTTTCCCATTTTGCCCCTGACATAGCATTTTTTTAATTAATTTATAGCCCAGATTATCATTTTTTACTTAAATTGATACTTTTATATAATATTTCTAAGAAAAGACTTTACCAGCTTGAAGAACTCGATTTTAGAAATCCAACGGTTCAAACGGCATCCAAATCGAACTTGAAACGAAATAAATATGAAATTCTCAAGATTTAATTCAGAAAAACCTGCCGTCTTGGAGTCAGCTCCAGCAGAAATAGGTGTCGGCTCCAAAAATATAGGTGTCGACTCCAGAAAAGTAGGTGTCGACTCCAACACTGCAGCATAAATGTTAACCTTCTATTTTCTCTGCAGGTGTCGACTCCAAAGCGTGCCGAAAGTTTAAAACCGTGCCAGAGTCGACTCCACTCCAAATAGTGTCGACTCCAACTACTAAAAACATCTTTTTAGGATAAAACTCAAACTAAACTTGATTTTTCTTGTGATTTAAACCCATTAAAACTTAAGTCTCTCAATTTCTTAAATCAAACTCATTAACATTCTGAAATATACTCATTTACTCTAAAATTTCTTTTCTTTACATTTATCAAAAGGCCAACACACCCACATTTCACTGAAACTTTCTGACTTTCATTTCAAATGAAAATTGCCATAAATTACAAGGTTTTCAGGATGTTACAAATGTTGTTTGGTTGGAGCACTTCTGGGCGTCTGGCATGCCCTCATTGCATGTATGATTCAGATGCATTTACATTGCAGAAGAGTGGTAAGCAGTCATGGTTTGATAATCATAGAAAGTTCTTGCCTTCGAATCATCCTTATAGGCAGAACTTGATCACCTTTCGGAAGAACAAAGCAGTCACAAAATTTGCTGAACCGGTTAGGTCTCTTACAGATATATTTGATACTATAGAGCATTTGGGGTTGAGATATGCTTGGGAACCAGATGCAGATAAAATAAATGGCCGTATATGTAAAGAACATAACTGGAAGAAGCGGAGCATTTTTTGGGATTTTCCATATTGGAGTACAAATCTCATCTGGCACAACTTGGATGTTATGCATATTGAGAAAAATTTCTTTGATAACATATTTAACACGGTACTAAACATCTCAGAAAAAACCAAAGACACTGCAAAGTCGAGAGAAGAACTTAATCAGTATTACAGAAGAGGTGATTTGAGAAGGAATGCTGATGGGACTTATCCTAAAGCCTGTTACACTCTTGACAAAAATTTACGAGAAGTTTTATGTTAGAGGATTAAAATTTTCTGATGGTTATGCTTCAAATATCGGTAGGTGTGTGGACATGCATAAGCTCAAGTTGTTTGGCATGAAGAGTCATGATTGTTATGTTTTCATGCAATGGTTATTGCCCATAGCTTTTCATGAGTTGCTTCCGCAACATGTGTGGAAGGCATTGACAGAGCTCAGCTTGTTCTTTAAGGAGTTATCTACCGCAGTCATTACTTCTGCATCTATGGAAAGGCTTGAGGAGGAAATTTTAATTATTTTATGCAAGCTGGAATGAATATTTCCTCCAAGTTTTTTTTGACTCAATGGAGCATTTACCGGTTCACTTGCCATACAAAGCACATATAGCTGGTTCCATGCAATATCGCTGGATATATCCTTTCGAGAGGTAAACACCTAAATCAGTAATACATGTTGACATTTCAAATATTATTTTATTTATGCAAGGAAGTTAGTTTATTTATATTTTCAACTTTACATATAGGTATCTTAAGAAGTTAAAAAATAATGTGCGGAATAAGGCAAGGGTTGAAAGTTCTATATGCAATGCACACTTGGTTGAAGAAGTTTCAGCTTTTGCCTCACATTACTTTGAGGGTCACGTTCATACAAGGACCCGCAATCTTGGTCGTAACGATGACATATGTGTGGATGAAGGAGAACCTACTGATGGTAGAATATCAATATTTAAAAGTATCGGCCATTCATTTGGGAGGCAGAAGTCAAGACAATTAAGCGATGTGGAGTATAATGCAGCACATTATTACATCCTAATGAACTATAGAGAAGTCGACTCATACATTGAGTAAGTATATGTATACTTCATTAATTGTTTAATTAGAACTTCTACTTTAAATTGTAAAATACCATGCTATGTAATTGCTAACATAAGTTTTAATTGTTATAATCCCTTAAGGATGTATTGTGATAGACAATGACAGATGGATCCCAGCATCAGTCAAATTGCCATTGGGCAGAAGTTCAAAATGGAGTTCGCTTGTTGGTTTTATGAATTTGTGAGTACTATCACTCAATCAATTACAATAATGGCTTTTATTTTTTGAATTGATTGTGAATAGCTTATTAATTTATAGGTAAACGGTCCATGGTTCACAGACAATATTTTCATTAAATGTCTAGCGCAGTGGCCATGAAGACCGTAACTACCTATACTGGCTATTTTGTTAATGGATACAAATTTCAAATTGAACAACTAGCATCTTCAAGAGGGACGCAGAATTGGGGCGTATGTGTTAAAGGAGAAAGTGCTGAAGCAAATATGCAGGATTATTACAGAAAGTTAGTAGAGGCGGTCGAAGTTGAATATCCCGGTTGGCCTATGAAACGAACTATATTGTTTCGTTGTAATTGGTTTGATCCGACAATTCTTGTCGGTAAAAGGGTTCATAACGACTACAATCTAGCTTAAGTAAACCATCGACGAAGATTGCAGAAAATATGAACCATTCATTCTTGCATCCCAAGCTTAGCAAGTGTTTTACTGCGGATATCCAAGTTTGCGCAACGACAAGCGAGATTGGTGGGCTGTTTCTAAAATCGTTCCACGTTCAACAATCATATTAGATGAGAGTTCATCAAGTCAATCAACTAAGTGCCCTACATTTCAAGAGGATGAGATGGAAATGCATGCAATTGAGGATGACACAAGGGCTCCTGAAACATCACTTAGAGATACAAATGGTGATGTCCAAGAAATTGAGGATGCAAATGTTCGATTTCCTTCCGATGATAATGAAACTGAATCACAGTCCGATACGGCATCGGATGTTGAACCAACATTTCACGAAACAAATGACACTGAATAAAGATATAGGTTCATTCAATTTTGATTTATTTTTTAAGTGTTAAATTTTTGTATGTTTATTAATTATTCGTAATTATATTGCATTGCATTAATCTTTAGTATTTACAGTATGACGGACCAAGGTAGATATCTACCCCTGACGGACATAGCCCTGCTGCGTCACATCCCACTACCAGCCCTGATGCATGGACTTCCGCCTCTCCAGGCATCGATGCTCATCCTATATATTCCTCTACCCGATCGGCACAGACCTCTGAGAGTTCTTCTTTGGTCTGTTGCATCGTACTTCGATTGGATGCCGATGGACTGTAAGTATATACTAATTGTAACTATATGTTTATTTTTTTAAGTTAATTACTTATTTTAATTAGTTTTTTTAACAACTTTATTGAGCAGCATACTGTATCGAGCCGGATCAGCTCTATATTTCAGAGCCGTACTGATCCTAGTGGCTACGATTGGCACCATGTATCTGCGGCCACGAAGGAGTTTTATTTTTTCAGAGTTTCAGGTAAACTTTTTAAATACATTTTATAACTGATATAAAATTTTCTAATCTTAATATATTCTGAAACTAACTGTTTATTTCAATGCAGAAAAAGTTTACGTGGAACCCTACCATCCATGATGCCATTAGGGCAGCATGGAATGCTCTTGCGGCACGCCGATACTCCGACATGCTTTATCATTGGAGGAGTTCGGATGACCATCCAGAGCATGTGCCGGAGGGTATTTGGGCCAGCTAGCAGCAGGTGTGGTAGTCCGAGGCATGGATGAGGAGGTCCGCATCAGCCAGCACGAACCGCCGATCTAAGAAGGGCGGTCGTCGCACGAGCCTCTCCTATCACACTGCGGGTTCCATTTCTATTCATTAGCACATGCGCCGTATGGTAAGAAAACATAAACAATTTAAATACAAATTTAGTCATTTACAAATACTTGCATTTATATTCTTTCTTCTGCTTTTGTAGTCCGAGCAGAAGGCAGAGATCGTGGTGAGTTTCGTCTATTCAGGGTGACACACACCAGGAAGGACGGTTCCTAGGTCGATACACGATCACGGGAGGTTGGGGTAAGAAATTAGATTTATATTTTATTTGTTTAATTTCTAATATTTTATTTAGCTTTATATATTGATTCATTTATCATTGATTTTATAACTCAAAGGCACGAGTCGAGGAGCTTCAGTCTCAGGCTTCGCAAGTCGACTCCACTGATGGAGGGCCGCCCATCGAACTCTCACCAGAGGAGAGTCGATGTGTGTTTTTAGAGGATGTTGGTGCCCAGCCACGAGACCGTAGGGTCTATGGTTTGGGCACCAGAGCTTCCAGATATTTTCCCCATCTGGGCTTCAGTTCGTGTGGTTCTGGCAATATTCCTTCCGAGCAGATAAACGACATCCGGAAGGAAGAAGTTCGCCAGGAGCTTGCAGAGATGAGAGACCAGATGCATCAAATGCAGGATTTAGTTCGTCTCATGTCGCAGGGTTCATTCCAGCCTCCGCAGCCGCCTGCAGATACACAATGTATTTTTTTCACTACTTGATGTATCTTTTTTTTTTTTTGTTTTGTATATGAAAATTTTAAATAATTAATAAAATAAATTTTTATCTATTTTAAAAATTTTGTAATGATTGTTTTGGTCAATTGTATTAGCAATTACATTGTATTAGCAAGTTTATTTTATATTATTTTTTTAAAAATAAATAAATTAATTTACTTTAAAAATTAAAAATTAATTTACTTTATTTTTTAAAAAATAAAAAATTAATTAGGGACACTATTTTTCGTCACAATTAATTTTAAAAAAAATTAAAAATTTTGTTATTTTAATTTTTTTTTAAAAAAATAAATAATTAATTAGCGACACAATTGCGATAAGATTTTTCGTCGCAAATATTTTTAAAAAAATTATTTTTAAAGTAGCGACGCATTTAGAGGTACCGCAATTATTTTTAAAAAATTAAAAATTAAATTATTTTATTTTTTTAAAAAATAAATTAATTAGCGACTCTATTTTTCATCGCAATTAATTTAAAAAAATTAAAATTATTTAATTTAATTTTTTTAAAAAATAAATTAATTAATTAGCGATACAATTGCGATGAGATTTTCTATCGCAAATATTTTTAAAAAATTTATTTTTAGCGACGCATTTAGGCTGCATCGCAATATTGCGATACATTTATGGGCGTCGCAATATATTGCGACGCATTTAGGATATCGCAGAGAGTCGCTGTTAAGCCATGCAATTGCGATAAATTAAAATTGCGACGATGCCTTTATTGCAACGCTTTAGCGATGCATTTGGGTGTCGCTATATTTAAATTTTCTTGTAGTGATAATTCTTGTAGAGTTATTTCAGTGCTGATATTTATTACGAACTAATTATACGTAACATCCAACCACTATTGTTATTTCAAAATTCATCTTGCTATTTCATATTAAGTCAATGTTATTTATTTATTTATTTATTCACATGGATGCTGCAGGATGTTTAAGTATACTATGTATTGTAGGATTAATTGATCGATTAGTTAAACATGGTATTGGGTTTGTCCGAGATTATGAGCTCGAAAGCCTCCAATTGTATTATTTGTGGTTTATCCATTACTCTGACCATTCTTGGCTGTTCGCAACTCGGTTATCCCTAACATTCTGGAGTTTGGGTTTTAGATCATGTAATCCATAATGAGATAACGTCATCTATGATAAAACTCCAAGCGGCCTAGTCTTTGATTACGGTTTAGTTGCTGCAGTGCATGTGATGCTAAATATTATTAATTAGCTAGACTGATCCTTGAACCCGAGTCAAAGTGGCCAATATGCGACAGTTGTTAACTCCAGATCTATTAGTTCCTCGTTTATGCTCACTTGTTCTTCCATGCATGGTAATTAATATTGCATTTGTTGTGTTGCAGAGGTTCTTGGGATTTATACAGGATAGAGCTAACAGATTACTTCTTTGCAAGCAAAGTGAGCTGATCACCTTGTCCGAGATTAATTATTGGCTGTCGTTTGTCCATGTTATCTTCTTTTTATTGGATAAATGGGCCAATGGGCCTGGATACTCTGAATGGGCTTTGAAATCCCATTACCTCCTTCTTGTGTGTGAATAAGAAATTATGAGGACATTTAGTCCCATATCTAAAAAATCAAGAAAGAAATGTTCATTTATATGGAAACCTCTTTCTTGAAGCTTAAGTTCTTTAGGCTCACCATAAGTGGAGACATTTAGTTCATGAGCGCGTGTGCGAAGGGCACAATAGACGTTTTGTAGGTGCACTTTGTACTCCGTTGATCGATCGGATCAGACTGATCGTTGATCGATCGGATGAAGGGTCAAGATCGAACACTGAGATCATGGCAGTGTTGATCCAACGGCACAAATCGATCTACTGATTGGTCAACTGTTGACCGATTAGACCGTTGGTGATAAGGCGTCCGATCAAACCGTTGATGATCCTTGGTGATAAGGCAACCATCCTTTGATCTTTTCCTTTTAAATCAAATCAATAAAATTTAAACCAGTAAGGATACTTCCAAAAGGTACCTTAAGGTTATAAATAGATCCTTAGACTTGTATTTGATTCATTTAATCCGAAAGTCCTTTCCTCTCTTAGGCATTTGCATACTCTCCTAAGGATAGTATAGCAATAGTGCATTAAAAAGAGAGAAGCATTCTTGGTTCGATATTTTTGATGAATTGTAGTGCTACTTTCATCAAAAAAGACTATTGTATCCTGAGAGACAATTATCATACTGATCGTAAGCACCGTTGCCAAACGAAATTGTCTTAAAGACATAGAGTGTAACTCTAAACTTAGTCTTATCAATTAGGTAGCCACTATCTGTGATCAACATTTTTTACATACTTTTTCAAAAAAGTTATCAAGTGATCATTTCATTAATTATGCCTTTAGAAATTTTTTTTATCAATTAAAATTATAAAATTCGATCCATCTTGTAAAGCTTTATAATATATAGTCCCTTCTCACTGCACGTAGTAATTTTCGTATTGTATATAATTATTTTTGATTATATGCAATAAAGTTAAATATAAACTATTATCAGAAGAAATATATATAATTATTTAGAAGCAATAAGAATCAAAAATTAAAAAGAATTAATATGCTAAATTAAGCGTTGGACTAAACCTTATAACCTGGTGCACTGAAGGGTCAGACATCAATTTGAGAGAGAGAGGAACTTGATGCTCTTTGATTTGGTAAACTAGTTTGGTATGGGAAAGAATGTTAAACGGGAGATATCATTGAGTTGGTAATCTCCCTTCATGTCAACGAAATGGGGCTTCTTATTCTTTTCTACGAATTTCAATCTTGCTATATATCTTCTTAATTTCCAAATAATGATATTTCTGGTGACATTGTCAAAATTTACAGCTCGAGCAAGGGTCTACAACATTGGATAAGATTGGAGTTCCAAGCTACATTGGAGGGCTCAAGCTGAAGTGGGACCTTGGAAAGTTAAGCTTGCCACCAACGTTTTCTTGTTAAAAATGTCAAGGAATCTATCGTTTAAGAAGGTTAGAGAGCTTGAGAAGTATGTCGATTCCAAAGCAATCAACAATCAGTCCCTTTAGAAACTACTGATATTCTATGCTTTTCTTCATTGAACTTCAAATATGCTTTATCTTTGAATAAAATTCCAATAACTATCAAGTGCTTCCTTCTATTTTAGATGGTGACCAGCTGATTGCAGGATAGAATTCTTATGGCGAGGAGTCTCAAATGAATAGGAAAAAGCTTGTTGAGTATGTTTACATTATGATAAGTGAATGAACTCGTTGGTATGCAAGAGTAGAGGGAACATGATAAGAGTTTTGGACTAATTTTTGTTCCCGCTTACTATTCAGATCCCTCATCTTATTATTTACATCAAATGAATAATAAATTTTAGGTGCCCAATATTTTTGCTAAGATAGCAAGAGCTCACTTGTGATCTGTAACACTTCAAGCCCACCTGCTAGCACAATTAACTTTATTAACAAACTAAAACCATGTGGCTCAACTCAGTGAAAATTAATGGGTAACAAATAAACTTGAATTATAAACACAACACTTTTCTTTCCCATTTAATATGAGACTAAATTTAGGGTATCGCAATCTTTTCTCCTTATAATGTGATATTCTTTTTGCGTACCGCAAGCTAGCTAGAATATACTTTCGAACCGAATTGTTGATGCTGCAAGAGTAACTTCATGCTATGGCGGAACTCCACCACTATCCCCTGAGTAGCCTTTTTCCTCATGCTCATCAACTTTTATACACTCGAATCAGCTTTAATATCGTTTGTAACGCTTCAAGCCTACCTACTAGTCGATTAACTTCGTTAACAAAACGAAATCACGTGGCCCAAAAACTCGAGTGAAAGTTAATGGATAATAAGTAAACTTTAATTATAAGCATATGATATTTTTATTTTTTATTCAATATGAAACTATATTTCGGGTATCACATGATTTCAAAGTCCCGACCAAGTTATTGAACTGAAGCTTTGGAAGTATTTCTCCCTCCTTGTAGATGCTAGAGACATTTGTTGATACCCAGCCGGGCAGCAAGCACACTATATCATCCAGCATCTCACTTCTATCATGGTATACACACAGCTTTTAGTGATAAGGTCCTCATGTTTTTGGATCAAGCTTCTATCATTATTCATGCCAAGCATTTCAATGATCATAAGGCCACAAATCCTTTATAGACAGTCCACCAAACTGAATTTTCCTTTTAGTTCACTAATTAATGGAATGGAATTCAGATATGGTGGTACTGGGATGATTGGTAATTAGAACGTTCAATTGCTCATCTCAATGCTAACCATCAGTGATCCACTATTTCAACATTCAAATAGATGTTTGCTCTGTATTCTGAATTTGTTCTGAAAAAGATCATGTGATTTCGTTAACTGCATAATTTGCGGTGGTCCTTGTTTATGAGCTTCTACAGGAACATCTTTTCTTAAACCTCATGTTCAGCTCATCCAGGTAGAATTTGCTCTTTCTTTCTTCCAGCAATAGTTATTCATGAGGCCAGTAAGCCCCCCATAGGCCACTAATGACAACACCTGGGCTCGACCTTAGTGAGTCGGCCACATATAAACAGTGCCAGGGGTCGGCTATATATGAACAGTGCCGGGGTTCGGCCATATGAACAGTGCCATCGGGGTTCGGCCATATAAACAGTGCTGGGGTTCGGCCATATGAACAGTGCCAGGGGTCGGCCACATATGAACAGTGCCGGGGTTCGGCCATATGAACAGTGCCGGGGTTCGGCCACATATGAACAGTGCCATATGAACAGTGCCATGTGAACAGTGCCATGCAAGTGAACAGTGCCATGCAAGTGAACAGGCTTCAACTCCAAACTACATCTTCTGTCCCAATGGCTGCACCTTGGGGCCCACATGCCTAACTTTATCACCCATCGTCGTCCGCGCGGGAATGCAAAAAAAAAAGGGGACTGCAAAGCAGATGACGTAGGGGACACGTCTGGCAAGCGCCGTAGCTGTCGGCCATGCCCTGCAGCACCCCATGCTTTACGGACATCATAAATGCTCTGACTAGTGGCAGCATCCCATACTTCACGGACATCAGTTCTAACATTTCAACCATCAAAGTCATCATTATGGAGCCTCAACCACTCAAGCCAGACAAACTCTTAAGCGCCTAAAAGATGGGTAAGAGGAACCCCGACCAGGTAACGAACTCATTACACCCTAAACGCTCACAGAAAGAGTTCCTCTCTCTGAGCCTCTCTCTCTTTCTCTTTCGAGCATCCTCAAGCTCACGGCCGTTGCCCAGAGCACTGACTTGAGCGTCGGAGGGTCCCCACCGGAATCTCCAGCCCCCGGGACTTGTTTGCAGGCCCGCAGGCGCGAGGAGCTCGCTGGAGGAGGCGACCGGACGCTCGCGGATGCTCGAGGGCGGTGATCTGGCGTCAACAAATTGGCTCGCCAGGTATGAGAGGGTCAGCGATGCTGGTTTGCAGATCCTTATCCCTTTTTCATCAAAATGGTGGATCATGAAGAGGGTGAGGACAAGAATCCAGGAAGCTTTCACCAGTGACACTGGGGGGCACCCCCAACAAACTGAGCAATAAGATGTTAGTTCTCTGTTCCACCATCACCACCAGTTCATGCCATTCAAGCAAATCACCGTGCCACCCTCACCCTGAAGATTCAATCATTAACGGCAGATGTTCAAAGGCTATGGGAGCGATATTCCATGGCCGCGTGGCAACAAGCTCAGGAGCAAGAGCAACCTCAACTCAAGCTCAACGGCAATTTAAGGCTCAGGCTCATTAGCCAGCAAGAGCGCCACTCCTTGCCACCCAAATCCTAACTCCTAGTCACCTCAAGTATTTATGAGCATTTTAATCTCTTATGGTAGTAAGCCGGGAGGTATTGTTGCAATTAATGCAAGGAGGAAGATGAGAGAAAAAGGCTTTAACTGTGGACTTCAACTTTCCTGTTGGCCCAGATGGCAACCCAAGAGGGGAGGGGGTGAATTGGGTTCTTTTAAAAAATTAACCTTTTAAAAACTATTAGCTTTAAGATAAATGAAATTAAATGCAATGCAAATATAAAGCACAAACAAGGAGATAGAGATAGAGATAATAGAAGCACGGCAAACACAAAGATTTTATAGTGGTTCGGTGTATCCAACACCTACGTCCACTCTCAAGATTCACTTGGGTCCACACTATAATCGACTTGATTACAGTCGAGTTATTTTCCAAGATCATAACTCACAACTTGTTGTTTTACCCGGGATCACAACGAACCCAGCCGATTTTCCGGGCTCACTAGCACAAAACCCTAAACTCAAGCTAAACTAGCTTGACCCGAGGTATACAACCTCCACTAGTTCAATCCCCCTGATTGAACCAGCAAAAACAAGAAAGAATAATGTTTAAGATACAAGACAGCTCCTTAAATGAGCAAATATTCAAATAAATGAACAAGGTTTAGAAAAGCATGTTTGAAGTGGATTGGATTTGAGCTTTTCTTCTTTTCCTCTTCTCTTTGGAGATGTTGAATCAGGCCTCAGTTTTGATTCGTTGCAAATGTTGCAGATGAGAAGTTGAAAAATCTTCAAAACAGAGCTTCTTCCCCTTTTTGTGAATCCTTTGATTTTTCAAACTTAAACGCCTTGGATTCTTCTTTGAGCTTTGTGGAGTGGAAGGATTTGAGTTTGAAAACTTCGTTCTTGGATTTCAGGCTCAAGACTTCTCGGATTTTTGATTTGAATATTCTCCCTCTTTTTCTTTTTCCGTTCTTATTTTCAAACGGGTGTTCTCCCCTTCTTATAGATTTCTTTTAATCCATTTTTGGAAAAAAACTAGCCGTTGGAATGTACCTAGAAACAAAATATATCCGTTAGAAGTTAGGTAAAAAGGAAATATTACCGTTAGAGCTGATATGGCATTTTAAATTTTCGTCCCAGACAGGTTGGAGTCGGCTCCAACTTTTCAGGTGTCGGCTCCAAGTCATTTATCCAAAAATAGAAAGTTCTGAGTTCGTCAAGGAGTCGGCTCCGAAAAAGTTAGGTGTCGGCTCGCCATCGTCAGGTGTCGGCTCTAGAATACTGTGTGTGTCGGCTCCAAGATGCTCAAAAAATAAGCGTTCTGTCCCCGCATCGGAGTCGGCTCCAGTCACTGTAAGTGTCGACTCTGAAACTCTAGGTGTCGGCTCCGAAACTCTAGGTGTCGGCTCCGGACCGTATCAAAAATCAGAAGAATATTTGACTGGCCATGGGGTCGGCTCCAGGAATTCTAGGTGTCGACTCCAGGTTCTGAAACTTTGAAACTTATGATTTACAATTGATTCAAAACTCATTTCTTAATACCTTTAAATCGATCAAATATTTTTAAGTGCTGAAACACTTGTCAAATCCATTAGTAATCAAATAAATATACTCAATTCCTTTATTAATCATCAAAATCAATAATTGGGTCAACAATCTCCCCCTTTTTGATGATTATAAAAACATTGAGTATATGCAAAGTATTCTTAAATTAAAATTTTCAAGAAAGTGATCCTCACAAGCAAGCTCCCCCTGAATAAGGTAGCTCCCCCTGTGAAGTTCAAATTATCAATTGTATCTCCCTATTGCTTTACATATTTATCAATTGTTCTTCATATTTGATACCAATTAAATAAATGCCAATTAAAGCATAACTAATCAATGCATATACGACATAACTTTCTCCCCCTTTTTTGTAATCAACAAAAAGATAAAGAAAATTTAAGTCAAAAGATAAGATTGATAGATCAAAAGATAATTTCATTTCATTGAAGTCAAGTATTACAAAAAGAAAGAAACTATACTTTCATTACATCAAAGCTTAAACTTCATTACATCAAAAACTAAACATTCATTACATCAAGACATTAAACAACATAAAAACTACAAGTTGGTTCTAATGATTCTTGTCAAATGATCTAGAATTTTATGCATTCCATCACTGTGAGTGGCTACAAATTCTTTCAACCTTCTATCAACAAAAGAGCAAGCAGTCATGATTTTATCTTGAAGCTCTGCATTGTACTTTGAATAGGTCTCAGAATCTCCACATATGTCTTTAAGTTCTTCAAATATATTCTTCAAATCACTACTTAAAGATCCAGCAGAAGAGCTAAGAGTAGATTCTATTTTGACAATCCGATCATCTAAGGAATAAAGTGTTTCTTTAAGATTGATAAATTTGTTATCAAACTCAGTCTTCGGTTCATCCTTCTGAGCAGCAAGCAATCCTTTGAGTTGCTCCATTTGAAGGTCTGAAAATCCAACTGATGAAGAGGATGGCTGAACATGAATTTGAGAGGTGCAGGGGCAGGAACTGGACTCCTCGGCTGCGGTGAGGGAACCCTCATAGACGGACCAGCCTCACAAGGTGCAGAATGTCTAGGCTTAGGGGCTCTCTCATCCAAGTTACCTTTCCTTTCCCATTGCCCGTTCACCTTTACAAATCCCATCCTATGCAAAGTGGCCAAACTGTAATAATCAGTGTGTCTCAGGTTCTTGGAGGGTTCATTGTCCAAAATTACAACCCCTTGGCTTCTAAATAGGGTAGTGACGACTTCCTAAATAGGGTAGTTAAAACCATGCCATAGGGTAGTGACGATCTTCTCTTCCCTCCGGCCTCGGCCATATAGAATATCATCATAGCAGCTAAATTAATAGGCTGACCGGTCAAAATACTATCCATCACAACAATGTCCCGCTCGGAGACATACTCAAAATGTCCGGTCTTTGGGAACAAAATTCTGCTGCAAATGTTGTGTAGCAATCTTAATTCCAAGGGCAACTGGTTAGCCCTAATTTCCTCAAATTCTTCAACATCTCTCCCTAACATCCTTGATAGGGCCGCTGATCTATCACTGTGCATATCCGCAGCTAATCCAATAATGGGGATGCTCAGGAGATTTCCTAATTTTTGAAATGTAAGATGAATCCGTTTGCCTCTAACAGAGCTCACTAAACCGCTATCACCTCTCGACAAATTAAAGTAAAATTCTTTCACTAAAGCTGGGTAAGTAGGAACATCAAGAGAACAAACTCTATCCCATCTAAGCTCCTTGAGTTGATTACCAATCAAAAACCCTCGGATTGAAAGAACTCAAAGTCAACTTTCCTACCCATTGTGATTACCCTCTCTGCTAGGGTATCTACCTGAGGTGAAGTGGTGTTGGGATTGTCTGAATCGGTGGAGGAATCCTCGCTTGGAGATGGCTCGCAGACGGGTCACCTCACGGAGCATTTTTCGGTCACCACAGGCACTCCAATCACCGAACCTCTCCTCTTAGGTGCCATTGGATCCTTAGGAAAGCTTGGATTGAGTGGAATTAGAGATGGGGAGGCTTTGAGAGAATTTTGGAGAAATTTGGTGGAGGATTCGAAGAGTTATGAAATGACGAGGTGTCGACTCTGCCCTAATAAATCGATTTTGGATTCCCAAGTGTCGACTCCCGCAAAGTCGGGTGTCGACTCTAAATCGCTAACACAGTCAGCGCTCGAACTAGAGTCGGCTCCACTTATACGGGTGTCGGCTCCAAGGTCAGGGACCGAGAGCGACACAGACAAAGGTGTCGACTCATCATTCTGAGGTGTCGACTCCAATGACAGTTTCAGAGAAAAATAATTGAGATTCAAACAACTGAAACTTGTCAAAATAAATTTGATAAAATCTTGATAAAATTTTGGAGTATGAAGAATCAAGTTACTCAGATGACTAGATAATTTGTCCTTAAAATTATGAAAGGAATATCAAGAAATTAATATAGATCTAGAAAGTCATTCCTTAAAGTATCAAAATCAATCCAAAGGGTCACATATTCCTAATTCACCTCTAAGATAACAAAATCTCTCTTCACTCAAAGGTTTTGTAAATATATCAGCTAATTGTTCTTCAGTATTAACATATTCAAGACAAATTTCATTATTAGCTACATGTTCTCTTATAAAGTGATATCTAATTTTAATGTATTTTGTTCTTGAATGTTGAATTGGATTTTTAGTTAGATTTATTGCACTTGTGTTATCACATCTAATTGGAGTTTTATCAAGTGTTATGCCGTAATCTTCAAGTTGTCTCTTAATCCAAAGGATTTGAGTACAACAACTTCCAGCTGCAACATATTTTGCTTCAGCAGTAGATAATGCAACCGAATTTTGCTTTTTGCTAAACCAAGAGATTAAGTTACTACCTAAGAATTGACATGCTCCACTTGTGCTTTTTCTATCTAATTTACATTCAGCATAGTCAGAATCAGAATATGCAATCAAGTTTAATGTTGTGTCTCTAGAATACCATAAACCTACATTTTTAGTTCCACTTAAATATCTTAAGATTCTTTTTACAACAATTAAGTGAGATTCTTTAGGTTCAGATTGAAATCTAGCGCATAGACATACAACAAACATTATATCTGGTCTACTAGCTGTTAAGTAAAGAAGAGATCCGATCATACCTCTGTAACATTTTTGATCTACTTTCTTACCATCTTCATCTTTGTCCAGCTTGCATGAAGGACTCATAGGAGTTCCAAGTGGTTTGATTGACTCCATTCCAAACTTCTTGAGCAGTTCTTTTATGTATTTGGCTTGATTGATAAAAATTCCTTCTTTGCTTTGCTTGATTTGAAGTCCTAGGAAGAAGTTGAGTTCTCCCATCATGCTCATTTCAAACTCACCCTACATCAACTTAGCAAATTCTTGACATAACAAATTGTTAGTAGCACCGAATACAATATCATCAACATATATTTGTACTACTAATAAATTCTTGTCTTTTCTTTTCAAAAATAGTGTTTTATCAACATTTTCTTTTATAAAATCATTTTCAATCAGAAATTTACTTAATCTTTCATACCAAGCTCTAGGTGCTTGTTTTAAACCATATAGTGCTTTGTGTAATTTAAAAACATGATTTGAAAATTCATGATCTTCAAAACCAGGTGGTTATTCAATAAAAACTTCCTCATTTATAAATCCATTTAAAAATGCACTTTTAACATCTATTTGAAATAAATTGATATGCATATGACATGCAAATGTAAGTAATAATCTAATTGCCTCTAGTCTAGCTACAGGTGCAAAAGTTTCATCAAAATCAATTCCTTTCATCAAAATCAATTCCTTCTTCTTGATTATATCCTTTTGCAACTAATCTAGCTTTGTTTCTAATTACTATGCCATTTTATCTAATTTATTTCTAAATACCCATTTTGATCCTATAACAGAGTGATCCTTAGGTCTATCTACAAGAGTCCAAACATTATTTCTAGTAAATTAATTTAATTCTTCTTGCATAGCTAACATCCAATTATTATCTTTTTCTGCTTCTTCAATAGTTTTAGGTTCAATTTGAGATACAAATGCAAGATGATTATTGATGTTTCTCATTGATGATCTAGTTCTTACTCCTTGAGATGGATCACCTATAATTAATTCTTTAGGATGACCATAGGCATATCTCCAGTCTCTAGGAAGATCTACATCATTATGATTTGCATCAACAACATCAATATTAGGAGAATCATTATCCTTAGCTTCTTGTTCATGATCCGAAGATACATCTATATTTAATTTTTCAATATCTCTTTCTAGAATGTTTGTATCTTCCTCATCATCAATCTTTTCAGAACTCGATGCTAAAGATTCATCAAAAATTACATGAATAGATTCTTCTACAATTAAGTTTCTCTTGTTAAACACTCTATAGGCTTTACTAGATGTTGAATATCCTAAGAAAATGCCTTCATCAGATTTTGCATCAAATTTTCCTAGATTATCTTTGCCATTATTATGAATGAAACATTTACAACCAAATGCATGAAAGTAACTTATGTTTGATTTTCTATTATTCCATAGTTCATAAGGAGTTTTCTTAATTATTGGCCTAATTAAAGCTCTATTAAGAAGGGTCTTTCTCTTTGTCCTTGTCCTTTTCTTTTTCTTTTTCTCCTTCCATCTTAATTCCAGATTTCTTCTTGTGGAAGGGTCTCTTTCTTATCATGAATTTTTTGAATTTTCTTGCTAGAAGAGCTGTCTCATCATCATCATCATCATTATCACTGCAGCTCTCCTCACTTTCAGAAGCCTTAAGAGCTATAGTCTTTTTCTTCTTCATATCTTCTTCTATGTGCTGCTTCATAGTTAATTCATGGGTCATAAGGGATCCAAGTAGCTCCTCCAAGGGTAAGGTGTTGAGGTCCTTGGCTTCTTGGATTGCTATCACTTTTGCTTCCCAAGTCCTTGGTAGTGACCTAAGAATTTTGCGAACAAGTTCAGAATTAGTATAGGTCTTGCCTAGACTTTTCAAACCATTTACAATATCGGTGAATCTAGTATACATGCATGCAATAGTTTCAGTTTGCTCCATGCTAAATAATTCATATTTATGAACAAGAATATTTATTTTAGATTCCTTTACTTGATTAGTACCCTCATGGGAAACCTCTAATCTATCCCATATTTCTTTTGCAGAATTACATGTAGAAATGCGATTAAATTCGTTTGCATCTAATAAATAATACAAGACATTCATGGCCTTAGCATTGAGCTGAGCCATTTTCTTATCATTATCATTCCAATCCCTTTCGGGCTTAGGAACAATAGAGCCATCAACAATGTGTGTGGGTGTGCTAGGTCCATTAATTATAACACTTCACAATTCATAATCAGAAGCTTGAATGAATATCCTCATTCTTGCTTTCCAATATGAATAGTTGAAACCATTAAATAAGGGAGGTCTATTTGTAGAATGACCTTCAGCAAATGAAGATCCAACTTGAGCTGCCATTTGGGTCTTTAGCTCTTGATCGTGTGATCAGATTCAAATGAGCACTTGCTCTGATACCAATTATTGGCCCAGATGGCAACCCAAGAGGGGGGGGGGGTTGAATTGGGTTCTTTAAAAAATTTAACCTTTTAAAAACTATTGGCTTTAAGATAAATGAAATTAAATGCAATGCAAATATAAAGCACAAACAAGGAGATAGAGATAGAGATAATAGAAGCACGGCAAACACAAAGATTTTATAGTGGTTCAGTGTATCCAACACCTACGTCCACTCCCAAGATTCACTTGGGTCCACACTATAATCGACTTGATTACAGTCGAGTTGTTTTCCAAGATCACAACTCACAACTTGTTGTTTTACCCGGGATCACAATGAACCCAGTCGGTTTTTCGGACTCACCAGCACAAAACCCTAAACTCAAGCTAAACTAGCTTGACCCGAGGTATACAACCTCCACTAGTTCAATCCCCCTGATTGAACCAGCAAAAACAAGAAAGAATAATGTTTAAGATACAAGACAGCTCCTTAAATGAGCAAATATTCAAATAAATGAACAAGGTTTAGAAAAGCCTGTTTGAAGTGGATTGGATTTGAGCTTTTCTTCTTTTCTTCTTTTCCTCTTCTCTTTAGAGATGTTGAATCAGGCCTCAACTTTGATTCGTTACAAATGTTGCAGATGAGAAGTTGAAAAATCTTCAAAACAGAGCTTCTTCTCCTTTTTGTGAATCCTTTAATTTTTCAAACTTGAACGCCTTGGATTCTTCTTTGAGCTTTGTGGAGTGGAAGGATTTGAGTTTGAAAACTTCTCTCTTGGATTTCAGGCTCAAGACTTCTCGGATTTTTGATTTGAATATTCTCCCTCTTTTTCTTTTTCTGTTCTTATTTTCAAACGGGTGTTCTCTCCCTTCTTATAGATTTCTTTTAATCCATTTTTGGAAGAAAACTAGCCGTTGGAATGTACCTGGAAACAAAATATATCCGTTAGAAGTTAGGTAAAAAGGAAATATTACCATTAGAGCTGATATGGCATTTTAAATTTTTGTCCCAGACAGGTTGGAGTCGGCTCCAACTTTTTAGGTGTCGGCTCCAAGTCGTTTATCCAAAAATAGAAAGTTCTGAGTTCATCGAGGAGTCAGCTCCGAAAAAGTTAGGTGTCGGCTCGCCATCGTCAGGTGTCGGCTCCAAGATGCTCAAAAAACAAGCGTTCTGTCCCCGCATCGGAGTCGGCTCCAGACACTGTAAGCGTCGACTCCGAAACTCTGGGTGTCGGCTTCGAAACTCTAGGTGTCGGCTCCAGACCGTATCAAAAATCAGAAGAATATTTGACTGGCCATGGGGTCGGCTCCAGGAATTCTAGGTGTCAACTCCAGGTTCTGAAACTTTGAAACTTATGATTTACAATTGATTCAAAACTCATTTCTTAATACCTTTAAATCGATCAAATATTTTTAAGTGCTGAAACACTTATCAAATCCATTAGTAATCAAATAAATATATTCAATTCCTTTATTAATCATCAAAATCAATAATTGGGTCAACATTTCCTCTCTCTCCTTCTCTCTGTTGCACCCGAAAGCCAATCTGAGCCCAAGACCTCCTGTGGATTCCATTCCAGCTGCCCTCGGATTTCAGCACTGGTACCCTCCGCCTTCAATCAACATAGCTATCTGGGGGGCAGGTCGTCAGCTCAGTAGAAGGAGAGAGAGACCGTGGAAGCTAGAGGGCCCTCGCCTTGAACCAATGTAGAGGCTGCCCGAATCCTGTAACTCCCAGCAACATCCTCTCTTCTAGCCGTCCGTCTTCAACGGACTCTCCCGGCCGCTTGTCTTCAACGGCCGCTAGCTGCCCGGGCTTCCCTCGGCGACCTCTAGCTCCCGAGTCCGACTCCGACCCTCGTCCGTGGCTCCGCTCCAGCGTCCCCGGCTCTGGATCCCATATCTCTCTTCACTGCACTCCAAAGATGGGTCCCCAGCTTCATTTCGGAGAGGAGCTGATCATCAACCGACTCCAGGCTCCGTCCCAACTAGATTCCCTGGGGGGTAGACCACCAGCGGGCGGAAGTGCTCAAATCCGCAGAAGGAAAACAGGAGTGCTACAAGAGCTAAGTATGCTGCACTTAAGATAGTTTTCTTCCATTAATACTTAAAAATGACATGCAGGGAAGACCAACCTCGCGTTAGCATCTCAAAAGCCCAATGTACCATTAGCACTGAAGACCGATGTACCACCGGATCCAAAAAGCCCGACTTCGGTCGGCACTCAAAGCCCGATGTACCATCGGCACTAAAGCCCGAGGCCAACTCGGCACAAAAGGCTCCTAACGACTCTCAACTCTCAGGTCACCCTTCGGGGTTAAAAAAGCTCCTGACGACTCTCAACTCTCAGGTCACCCTTCGGGGTTAAAAAGGCTCTTGACGACTCTCAACTCTCAGATCACCCTTCGGGGTTAAAAAGGCTCTCGACGGCCTCAACTTTGCCTCAGTGGCATTCTTGCAACCTCAGCGGCTTTATCTCAGCCTCAGCGGCATTCCTGCAGCCTCAGCGGCTTCATTACAGCCTCAGTGGCTTCAATTCTGTATCAACGGCCAATGGCCAATCGAGTAAGACCCTTATCTAAATTATATACTTGCAACACATTGCTGGTTACTTTCAGCCATCAAGAAGCCCCAAGACGACTCACAGCTAGGAGAGGCCAACTCCTCATCTCACAGTTGATGGACGCCCACCTCCAAATTTCATGACAAGAGAAGAAGACCCAACTAGCTCACAGCTAAGAGAGGTCAACTCCCTACTCACATCTAACGGGCATTCACTTTCGGGCTCTGCATCGGGAGGGGATCACTGGTTGCCAGTCAAAGGTAACCAACTTACCTTCAAACTTTGCTTAAAGTTTTTGAACAGGCAAAAAGGATGGCTCCAAAGAGCGTGAAGATGTCTACACAAGGCATCGCAAAAGGAGAGGAGTTTTCCCACCTGGACGAAATCACAGTTAAAGTTGACATGAAAGGGCAGACGCAAAGGTAAAGAGTTTTATACTCCTTTCGCTTAACTGACGCAGGGCACACAAGCTCAAGGAGTGTGGGGGGCATCTGATGGGGCCAGTAAGCCCCCCATAGGCCACTAATGACAACACCTGGGCTCGACCTTAGTGAGTCGGCCACATATGAACAGGTTGGCCACATATGAACAGTGCCAGGGGTCAGCCACATATGAACAATACCAGGGTTCGGCCACATATGAACAGTGCCAGGGTTCGGCCACATATGAACAGTGCCATCGGGGTTCGGCCATATGAACAGTGCCGGGGTTCGGCCACATATGAACAGTGCCAGGGTTCTGCCATACGAACAGTGCCGGGGTTCGGCCATATGAACAGTGCCGGATTCGGCCATATGAATAGTGCCGGGGTTCGACCATATATGAACGGTGCCATATGAACAGTGCCACGTGAACAGTGCCATGCAAGTGAACAGTGCCATGCAAGTGAACAAGCTTCAACTCCAAACTGCATCTTCTGTCCCAATGGCTGCACCTTGGGGCCCATATGCCTAACTTGATCACCCATCGTCGTCCGTGTGGAAATGCAAAAAAAAGGGGACTGCAAAGCAGATGACGTAGGGGACACGTCTAGCAAGCGCCGTAGCTGTCGGCCATGCCCTGCAGCACCCCATGCTTTACGGACATCATAAATGCTCTGACTAGTGGCAGCACCCCATACTTCACAGGCATCAGTTCTAACATTTCAACCATCAAAGTCATCATTATGGAGCCTCAACCACTCAAGCCAGACAAACTCTTAAGCGCCTATAAGATGGGTAAGAGGGACCCCCGACTAGGTAACGAACTCATTACACCCCTAAACGCTCACAGGGAGAGTTCCTCTCTCTGAGCCTCTCTCTCTTTCTCTTTCGAGCTTCCTCAAGCTCACGGTCGTTGCCCAGAGCACTGACTTGAGCGTCGGAGGTCCCCGCCGGAATCTCCGGCCTTCGGGACTTGTTTGCAGGCCTGCAGGCGCGAGGAGCTCGTTGGAGAAGGTGACCGGACGCTCGCGGACGCTCGAGGGCGGTGATCTGGCGTCAACAGTTATCATGGAACTCTCTCTCTCTATATATATATATCAATGAAATTTTCATGGGGATTTCAGATTTAAATCAAGCCTTCTAAACATTTTGATTCCTTGATGTGCTCTGAATATTACACAAGGGGGTGATGAGGGATAACAGTCAAAATGATTCTATGTTAAGACTGGTCGTGAAACTAGAAAGGCGACAAACCTATTTTGATGAGGCTCATGTCCAATTTGAAAAAAAGTGAATCAAACTTCTCTCAAATTAGAGATATCTTTTCGATGGCAAATTGTCTGTCTAAGTACGTGTCTCTTGAAGGAGGAGACTGGAGTTACTAAAGAATTATTTTCTTCAAATAGGTGCGTTCATACACAAGCACTTTTATGTTACCAAAGAATGAACTTAAAGTAGGCAAGCCTTGAATGATGCAGGAAAATTTATCTTCCAAATGATAAGAGGAGAAAAGCCCAAAGTTTTATGGCAACTTAGCCAAGTCATATTGTTCCTTGATCACTAGAGTTCCAAGTAACATGGTTCTCTAAACACTATTCAAGAAGCTTAAAATTTGCTTGTATTAGCAGTTGATAACTATTAGCTGATAGCTGGTAGCTATTAATTATTTTTTAATAAAATATTTAGTTGAACTATTGTAGCTATTGTTATTAAAGTATTAAATTATCAATAAAGATATATATATATATTTTAATATATGCATTATTTTTATCATATTCTTTTCTTAATAAGTTATATAAATAAAGAGAGAAAAAAGATTGAAAAATACTAATTGATAATAAACAATTCAATGTTTATAAATATAAATGATATAATTAATTATGCAAATCTAAATCATCTTAATAATATTCTAATATTAAGGTCTTGCTCTCATTAAAATGAAAGTAATTTTATCATGTAACGGGGAAGGTTGGGTGGGGGGGGGGGGGGGGGGGGGTTGTGGGGTGAAACAATTTATCAAACGGAAGAGATAGAGCTGAGCATTTAGAAAAGAAAAAAAAAACAGAATTTGATTTGCTTGATAGAGACATTTGTTTTTTTGTAATTTTTATTTTAATCATTAAAATCCACCAACTATCAATTAAAGTCATCAATTGTTTGCTAAACATCCTTAAATCAGCTATTAAAAGTCAATAGCTATCTACTAGTTTTTAACAGCTAATTCAAATAAGCTGTTAATATAAAATAAAAATACTTGTCAAAATTTGAATGTTCTTGTTAACATCCATCATCTTAGTTGGTTGGCACCTCATCAGCTCAAATCCAAGGGCTAGCCATTCAGAAGGTTCAGCTCTCAAATCTTATAGTTTAAAAAAATTATCATTCTTTGCTAACCATGATTATACTACATTTTGATACAATTATTAGGACCTTATAAAATGTTATAAGTTACATAAGGCTACTAAGATTTTTTAAGGTAGTGTTTGATTCATAAAAAGCTATCCCTAAATAAGTGTACATGATAGCATTTATCCAAGAAATAGCTCAAGGAATGATCATCTTTTTTAAATTACAGCTTTGACATCAAGAAATAACTCTACTTATTCCTAAGATCCCTAGGGAATAAATTCAGGAGATAATCCATGGTTAAACATGAGTTATCCCCTCTGATTAAACTTTGTCAGAATTATCTTCCTATTTATAGCTTTTGGAGATGAAGGGAATATTCGAAGGATATCTTCCTTATACCCCATATCAAACACAGCCTAAAGGTCCATAACCAGGTGACCCCATGCCTTTATTGATTACTATACTTATAGTATTTTTTTTTAAGTAACTTGAGCGCAAGAATTCTCGCAGATGATCACCTGTTGACTGACCGATTGACTCAAAACTTAATTGATAAGAAAAGATCAGTAATATACCGTAAGATACCATGTTATCCTAAAATATTAAGCTAGGGAAAAAAAATAATATATAATAAACTTGATGTGACCTAATTTTATATACCATGTTCATTGTTTTTTGTTTTACTTTAAGGACTCTTGCTCTGATGGCTTATATAAGTCTTATGCAAGCTATTAATTATGTAGTTTAATAAATTGCATAGCTATTTTTTAGATACTTTAGAATTCTCACAAAAATGAGACAAGATAGAAATCAATCTAATAAAGGAATCATAGTAGATCAATGATCGAATCACATGAATAATAAAAAAATATATAATTTATTATAATAAATTTATAAGTATAATAAATATATAATAAAATTAATTACTATATATTATAAAGGCATCTTGGTTAACAACCCCAGCCTTCCAAGTCTTCCTTCCAAGTCTACCAAAGACTCCACATTTAATGTCCATCTCAATGTTACCAACTAATTCAAAACATATGCAACATAAGTCAACGTGATGTTTGTAGGTAAGGAGTTTATTTAAATGGAATGAAATTTTTAGCTTGAGTTGATTGGATGAAAGTATCCAGAGGGTGGTAGCCTCTGAGATGCATGATGAAGGCTTGTTGTTGGAAAATTGAAATGGCTTGTAGCTAGCTACCTTTTGGTACAGGGTAACTCCGGAATCAAGGGGTGTCCATTGATCCATGGACACAAGCACCTTTATTGACACTCGTAATAGTAATAGGCCATGCGAACTGTTCAAATTTTGATCAACAGTTCATGATGATGTAACCCCAAGATGAATACCAATCATTTAAGGGGCTAATGTTGTCCGAGATGAGAAAAACATTAGCATCCTTGTTTTTAGCTATGGAGCCATCGATCCTTAATCCAAGGAGGACACTACAAAGGCTATGGACAAGTATTTTGAAAGGCTGATAGCTACCCAAGCCTTGGAAGCTGGCATAGTTGTTTGCTGTTGCTCAAAAGAATCTTATTTCCCTTAGATTCTTGAACTTATATTTCAATGAGTAAAGCGGCACATTCCTTCCTCTTTCTTGTTAACTAATTTAGCTTACTAAAATTGGAGAGTCCATCTCCCCTGTTTATAGTCAACGAAATGAAATGTTGATGGTTACTTATCTTTGATGAAAATGATGATCAAATTGGAGTGCACTATTAGAAGCAAAGTACAGTTCCAAGTTTGAATATTTGTAGCAAAGAGAATTTTAAAAAATAAATCCTATGTTCTTAGTGGGGCAGGGCATTTTTATGGTCCTTTGACACCAAAATATAATGAAGTATATATATATATATATATATATATATATATATATATATATATATATATAAAATTTCTACATAGTGTCACACTCAAAAGTCCTACATAAATAAAACATGCCATGTATACATGACATGCCCTGAAAATTTGATGCAAGTTTTTGTATTTTCTTACCTTAATAAATAAAGGTATGCATGAAAAGAGAGCACATGGTTCCAATTTTCCGCAAGACATTCCAAAGGCTTTTGGTTTTGAACTATACGTTCACTTTCCTTTTTTGTTGGCTAAATAATTTCTTGATCAATAATTAGAAGATTAAACTGATCAAAATAACTTAATGGCTCATGAATTTTTGCTGTTCACCATTACATCCTTCATTTTTATCACTTTTCTAAGTTTCATCATCTGAAGTTTTGGATGCAACGCAAGAACTTTCCAAGCGGTCGCACTTTTTTTTAAAAGAGAGAGAGAGAGAGAAATCTACACTTGAAACGAAGTAATTAACATAAACTTATGTCCCCGAGATTAATACATTTGTTCAAGGAAAAAAAAAAAAAAAAAAAAGAAAGAAAGAAAGAAGCAAAGGCCCAAACAAGTACTACTAGTTCCAGTTCAAACCTTAAAGGTAAAAATAATAATAAGCAACGTTGGACGGCCGTTTGCACCCCCGTTTTGACCGCGCTACACGGCGGTGCAATGGAGATGGAGCTGCTGCAGCTCGAGCTGGAGGCCCCTCAACGCCTCGCCGCCGCACCTTCGCTCCCACAGGCTGATCGAATTCCCGTCGATCACCGGTCGCCGCCTCACCACCGGCAACGGCGGGTCCAGATCGGCCACGCTCACCACCGACGCGCCGCTGCGGTCATCACTGACCCTCGAGCTCGCTCGCGAGCCCGCACGCCTCTCCAAGAAGGCCCTCTTGAGCCCGAACAACTTGTTGCGGCTTCTCAACTCCGAGGAACTAGCGCTCGACGACGACGCCGACGAGGACGAGGTGGTGGTGGTGTTAGATGACTTGTTCTTCCTCTTGATCTGGCCCATGCACCCAATTTTCGGGGACGAGGGGTCGGTGGAGGTCACGAGGTGGTGGCTTCTGTGGTGGTTTTCTCTCAGAGGACGGGAGGTGGCAGTGGTGGTTCCAAGGGGCGTCGTCTTTGTGATGGTGTCTTTGGCCTGGGGAAGCTTCATGCACCCTGAGAGATTGAAGGAGCTGATCACTTGGTGGCGGGGGGGGTGGTGGTGGTGGTGGTGGCGGCGGCCGTGGTGGCGGTGGCGGTCCATCAGGCTGAGGTGAAGTGGGTGTGTGACTTGGGAGGGGGAAAGGGGGGCAGGGGTGGAGGGGATTTATGGGGGACTTGTGAGGTGCTAATTCGCTGGTCCATGAACAACAGAACGTGTAGACTAGTCCGCGTTAAACTTGTGCGAAACGTTTGGACCAACTCGTAGAATTCTTTTCTCAGGAAGAAAAAAAAAAAAAAAAAAGACAATATACTTTGAGTCCCTTCACTTCAAATCCATTTTAATCCTCTAACTTTGAGTTATTATAATTTAATTTCTTATATTTTATATTTTAAAAATTATACATTTCTGTATCATAAGCTTGTTTGATCAATTATTTCATCAACTTTAGCTAATCACTTGCCACAGAATATCATCATATGTATTATTCTTAAATATAAAAAATTAAATTAAAATAATTAAAAATTTGAGAAGTAAAAGAAATTTGAATGAAAGTTTGAGGGTTAAAAGTATATTTTTATCAAAAAAAAAAACTATGGAAAGAAATATTTAGTAGCCTTTGAGTAGGATGGACAAAATTTTACTAGTCTTTATTAGGGAGCCAAATTTGTCGGCCCAAATTTGAGCAACGTTGTAGAGTCTCTAGCTGCTAGAGTTATTGGGTCCTTGTAATTGCACCGAGTCTATTAAATGGTCTTTCCTCCTTGTTGGCTGGACGGTCCCGTACATGCGTTTCATTGCCTTTTTTTTTTTTTTTAATTATTTTGTATCAAAACTTATCCTTCTTATCAATTAGTGCCTTTCGTGCAAATGGTTGGAGGCTGTGGTTTTAGGTCTCACCATCAACACGCAAGAGAGGAGGGCTTTTGCTATGTACGCGACAAAAATGGCAGCAGTTTTTCATTTTTTTTTTTTTTTTTTTTTTTGCCTTGGTGGCTGTTGTTGGATCTTTCAATTGAAGCAAAGTTTTTCTAAGTGTTTTGAAAATTGGATCAATGGATTGATCAAATTAATTTAATCAAAAATTGATCATCAATTCGATCTAATTTTATTGTTAAAATTAATTTTTATATGATTCGATAAAAATTAAAAAAAATTTATTGAATCGTTTGGATTTTGAAGAACCGATTTAATTCCGAATTTTAGGTTTTTAGTTTTGATAATAAAAAAATCAAAAGAATGTATGAATAGTTAAAGAAGAAGACTTGTATTCAAATGGTATGAATTTAAATTTTTAAAAAATAAAATTAGGATTGATTTTTTTTTAATTTTTATTTTTTTATTTAAATGAAATCTTATTATTTTTATATTAAATTAAAAATTAATTATGATATCATCCGGTTCGATCAAATCGGTTCATTGTCCGATCCAATTTTTAAAACATTAATTTTTTTAGCTTAAAAGAAAGAAAAGAAAAAAATGATATATATATATATATATATATATAGAGAGAGAGAGAGAGAGAGAGAGAGATGGTTCTATTGGGTGTAGAGAAAGAGAATAAATAAAGAGGGAAAAATCAAATTCCTCCAGCATGGTTATGTCAGCAAGAATATCTTCATGCACAAAAATTGGCCGTTTTTATATATTCACATTTATTTTTTGATTATTACCTTTGTATTTCAGCTTTTTTATTTGGGAAAAAAAATTAATTCCATCTAACCCTTTTAAATATGGATATATTTATACTTTCTTAAATTAAAAAAAAATTATAATTAACATTCTAATTGAAATTTAATTTGCACTTCAGCACTTACATTTTTAATAGTTGTTAAAGTAAACAAAAAAAAAGTGATCACGTTAATGCCATATCACCACTTTTAATGATCTTATATAGATTTTGATTAAATCAACTTTAATTAAATTGATATATATTATTTTATAATTATTTTTGATGAATGCTAATTTATTATTTGGCGGTTACGTAGCCATCTTTTGTTAGCTTTAATACGTATTTAAATTGGTTACATGGACTTTTTTTTTGTTAATTTTAATATTTATTTAAATGATAATGATAAAGTATAAAACTTTTATTTAGAAAGAAAGTATAATTATATCATAATACAGAGGGTTAGGTGGAATTAACATTAAAAAAAAGTTGCATCCCAGTATGACTTCTTTTTGTATACGTAGGAGTAAATAAGGTGATATCAAACAACTTTTAAGCCATATGATAAAATGATGAATTGTAACATATATTACATTATAAAATTAAATTTCATGATAATAATATCTATTAATTTGTTATGTATGCATTTTAAGTGAATTTATTATTCATCATGTCATTTAAGAATACATTTATCCATTAAGAGAGTGTTTGAAATAGGAGATAAGAAAGGATATCCCCTGGATATCCCTTATCCCTTTTATCCCCAAAAGCTATTACTAGAAGGGATATGTTTGAAAAAGTTTAACCAGAGGGATAACCCATGTTTAACCATGGGTTATCTCTTAGGAAACCCAAGAACAACTAAAGTTATCCCTTGATGGTAGACTTCTAATTTTAAAAATGTGCTTATTCCCTCAACTATCCTTTGAATAAATGCTATCCTATACATTTATCCAGTGATAGTTTTTGAGAGTCAAACACTACTAAATGTTCACTAAAAATATCTTCAACTCTTAACGCGCCTTACAATGCTACAACCGATGAACATTAATTAATTAATTTAGTCAAGTGAGGATTCAAAGCTCACAGCTACAAAACCTTTTGTTTTTTTTCACTATCCCTACAATCATCAAATCAAAATCAAAGTAGGGTTGCATCCTAAAACTCTTTTCTAGCCTATTCAACTACTTGGAGTTATGCCTTAACATAAAAAGAAGCTTTGCTTTTTTACATTTACTAGCCTGGTCCATGTGTTGCATTGGGTTATCATTTAATTTTTTATCTATCCATCTTTCATAATATAATATCATTTTTTTAACATAAAAAATTAATATAGTCTTAATACTTAAGATAGCAATCTATTCCAATATCTCATGACAATTAACTCAACATTTGGGGCATATGGCAAATAAATTTTTAAAATACATATTGACAGTAAAATCTAGAACTGTTCTCTTTTTTATATATATATCAAAGGATGCACCCCTGCACATATGATATACTATAATACTATATTATAAGAGATGGATCATAAAAGGAAAAAAAAAAAGGTTAAACAGCCTATTGCAACGCAGGCATCAGGCTACTAGTAACAACATAAAAGGCCATCATTAACAAAATAATGCCCATGAGTTAAGCTGATGCTATGGGGATCAAACAATAATTCATACCAGCTAAGAGACAAACAATATATAATTAATTATGCCAAAGATCAATGAGGGACTGAGCAAGACAGCATTTCCTCCCCCAAGGAGGACAGAATTATTTCCCATACGACCAATCAACCCTTTGAAGTCTTTGTAATTTGTATACAGAAATGAAACGGGTTGGAAGCAACAAGCCGGTAGACTTGAGGGGAGAATTTAGACTGACTGCTCCTGCCCCATAGACCCTACGAACTGGAGTATAAAGCACGTCGAGCGGTCGACATCAGGCTCAGGTTTCTGGGGTCCGCTCTATTGAAGAATCGAAGGCTGTCACGCTAGGCTTCGTCCGGACGCCATCAAGAGCTATTGATGTGGTGGAAAGGGGACGGACGGACGGACGGACTGCATCCATACCGTGGCCAAATGTGGGGACGGACGGTCCGGTCATGAACTCAACTGATCCACAACAGGTGAAGTTAGTTAAGTCTAGAATTTAAAATATAAATTTACTGTAACGCACTATGGAATTTTGGTTCGATTATGAAAGACATTGATTCTTCTCATGTGTCTTGTGTTTGATCTGTTTGGAGATGGGGATGTGAACTCTTGGAGGGAAGCTTCTGTTTGAACCGTGCTCAATACATTTTCTTAATTTATTTTTTAAAAATTTAATTTTTAAATTATCCTTGAAAACTCTTTTTTACTTTTCTTTGTACCCTTCGCTCCGATAGCCTTCCCTTGATGGCCTCTCTTCGGCTTCCCTTCGTCCCCATTTACTTCTACGACCCTCTTCGCTTTTCCCTCCTTCATTTGCTTCGACGGTCTCCTTTGGCTTCCCTTCTTCCTCATTCGCTCCGACGACCTTTTCTCCTAACACTTTTCCCAAAAGAAGAAAAAGGAAGTGAAGAGGAATGAAAAAGGGAAAAAAGTC
This sequence comes from Calamus simplicifolius, assembly GCA_900491605.1. Taxonomy (NCBI): domain Eukaryota; kingdom Viridiplantae; phylum Streptophyta; class Magnoliopsida; order Arecales; family Arecaceae; genus Calamus; species Calamus simplicifolius. The sequence continues at coordinate 72,812 of UESW01003073.1, read as the reverse complement.
GAAGAGAAATTATCGGAGCAGATTGAAAGAAGAAATTCATCGAAGCGAATGAGAAAGGAAAGAAAGCCAGGAAAGAAGCTGTTAAGTGAACTAAAAAGGGAAAGGGAGTTCGCCAAATGAACAGAGAAAGAAAAAAAGGAAAAGCGGGAGGGAGGGGAGGTGACGAAGCAAACTAGGAGGGAGGGCTAGAGCGAGAAAAGATGAAGTTTTTTAAGAATAATTTAAAACTTAATTTATTTAAAAAAATTTTGAATAATTTTTACTGTGCAGAAACTCCCTCTTGGAGAGGTCTAGCTAGGTCCCTCCATGGGGCAGGTTATGTGACATTTTTCCTCCAGCTAAGAGGTTTCTTTTTTAAAAAAAAGTTGAGCATCGATTCTTACAAATAGGTGAGACGCAAGTTGCTGTAAGTTGGATGGCTTTTCCTTCGTGTTAGTAATAAAAGCCTCGGTCTCATCTCCTTATTCTCGAAAAAGTGATAAATTAGATAGCGTCCATTTCGTTCCGTTTCCTTAGCCAACGTTTGGAAGTTAGTTTACACATCAACTAAATATCTCTATATCTGCACCCATATTTATCAAATAAATAAATAAATAAGCATAAATATAAACAAATAATTATTCAAATCATATTAAATATTTAATTTTACTTATAATTAAATTTTATATAACATTCATTAACTTTTAAAAAAAAATAATCATAACAATATTGCATTGATTTAATTTTTGTTCTACGTAATGATATATATAATTTGATGATCTTAAGATTAACTTATTTTTTTATTTGTATCTGTGCTTTCAATATTCGATTTATGTCCATATCATTAGAAGATAAATACAGATTGAATTATGTTCATTAGAGAGGGAAAATCAATGATAAATATACACTTGTTTTTTTTTTTTTTTTTTTTGGTACAAGCGGATAATCATACTGGTCTAGTATGAATTATCCCAGATAGATCAGAATACAAAATTTACTGTAAGACAGAGGAGCAGGGGTCATCAGCCGCCAAATCCAACCACAGCGTGCTGAGCTACAGAAGCTGCCATCCAGTCGGCCGCCGAGTTGGCTTCGCGGTAGATATGTCGAATCTAGATAGAACCAACTCTCTGCAAGATAGACCATGTATCCTTAAGAATAGGAATACTGGGGCCTTTGAAAATATTCTTCTTTCTCAGCCATCGAATAACCGTCATCGAATCATCCTCGATAACGAAACAATGAGCATGAAAATGCTGAGAGGCGTAAGAAATATCTGTCCATGCTGTATAAAGTTCTGTCATAGGAACAAAGAAATCAAGGGATAAACATAACACTTGTTAAGCATGGTAGCCGTAGAAATGTCACTTATTCAATAAGAAATCTGATGGTAAACATCTATAGGCTACACCTCGGTTATGAAGTCTAGATTACTTCTAGATTACTAGAGTCGTGTGAACTGAAGTCTAGATCACTAAGGTCGTGCCATCCATCCGCCTGCTCCTGAATTGGCTGAGAGAAATTCATTCTTTCAGTCCGTACGAGTGTTCTAGGGAGGCCATAGTTCTGATCTATTTCAATAGCCTTGACTCCACTTGTTAATTTGTTACGAAGTGATAAATAAACAAAAAGTCTGGAGAATGCTAAGAGACTGCAGACACCATCCATGTCATGTTAGGTAACCAGTTTAGCAGTAACAGTTTCAATTCTTGAAAGCAAAAAAAAATATGAACTTTATGGACTTCCACCCCGGTTCAAGGACTTCCATTTATTTAGGGGTATAATTGAGCCAAATTGAATCGGCACGTGCCAAACTTGAGCTCGATTCAAAATTTTATGTAATTTTTTTAAAAAAAATTTAATTAAAATAAAATATATTTTTAACTAAAAATTTTAAAAAAATATATATAGTTAAGATATTATTGTAAATATATAATTATAAGGATAAAATAGTATAATTAAGTAAGTTCGATTAAGCTTAGAAGCTTTTTAAGTTGAGTATTTAAATATTTGAATTTGATTCGATAATATATTCGAATAACTCGAGTTCAAACTTGATTTGATAACTAGCGAATCAATTTAAAATATTTTTTGAATTAATTTTAAATTATTTATGAACTATTTCGACTCATTATATTCTTATATTTATTTAAAGATTAGTACCCAACAACAATATCATCAGTGACTAATATAATCGACATGACCTTTCTTCAATTCCATGGTGCACTTACACTTTTTTAGTCAGACTAGACCACCTTAGTCTTAGACGTGCTACTTCTGGTGTCCTAGTTTTCTGAGTGCTGGGAAACTTCGACCCAGTCCTCACTTTGGATTGCAAGTCTGGTCAATATTCCAGACCAGTACTTCAGCATGAAAAGACCGCATAAGAAAGTCCTTGTGCATTGCAAAATATGCAAAAAGTATGCATGATGATTAATTTGCATGTACTAAAAATATTTTTTTTCTTTAATGCCATCCATATGATCATATTGATGACGACAAATCATCTTCTTCAAGCATCAAGAAAGATGAACGTCCTTCTCTTCAAACCCCTATAAAAAAAGTCCTCGAAGATCGAATGCTTCGGTGGAGATCCTCGACGCTCAAGTTAGTCACTTAGGATCAGACAAGAACTGCTCAGCAGAAGGAAGCTGAAACAGTTAGAGTTTTAGCTAGTAGAAAGAAAACTAGAAAACCAGAGTTCAAGGATCCTACTTACAATGCGAGCGCGTGCTTTTATACCTGTTCGAATGTCACATCCTTCCGTTCCGGAAGATTGCTATCGTACCATCACTGTGCGCGCCGGAGGCGCCCTGCGCTACCTGTCAATATGGCTTTACAGGTGTCTAGTAGCCGCGGTTACATTTGGTGCACGCCGTTGCTTGACATGACTGCGCACAGTTGCAAGTGGTAGTGAATCGTACTCCGTAACGGGGCATGGTCATGCACAGTGACATATGCAATGCACCATACGCCGTTATGAGGTATGGCCGCAAGCAGCCACGGGCGCACGACGGATCACGTGGGTGCGCCAGGTGGCCTGAAGATGTCGTTTGGTTCGAAGGCCGGTTCACGTACTGGATGTTGCTCCCACACCATGAGACCGGAGGGGTCTCGGGGGCGAGATGATGCTTGTGCACCCCGAGACCGAAGGGGATCTCAAGGTTGAGATGCAGTGGTCTCACCCGAGACCTGAGGGGGTCTCGGGGGTGAGATGATGCTTGTGCACCCCGAGACCGGAGGGGGTCTTGGGGGTGAGATGATGCTTGTGCACCCTTAGACCGGAGGGGGTCTCGGGGGTGAGATGATGCTTGTGCACCCGGAGACCGGAGGGGGTCTCGGGGGTGAGATGATGCTTGTGCACCCTGAGACCGGAGGGGGTCTCAAGGTTGAGACGCAGTGACCTCACCCCGAGACCGGAGGGGTCTCGGGGGTGAGATGATGCTTGTGCACCCCGAGACCAGAGGGGGTCTCGGGGGTGAGATGATGCTTGTACACCCCGAGACCGGAGGGGGTCTCGAGGTTGAGATGCAGTGACCTCACCCCGAGACCGGAGGGGTCTTGAGGTTGAGATGCAGTGGCCTCACCCCAAGACCGGAGGGGGTCTCGAGGTTGAGATGCAGTGGCCTCACCCCGAGACCGAAGGAGGTCTCGAGGGAGAGATGATGCTTGTGCACCCCGAAACCGGAGGGGTCTCGAGGTTGAGACGCAGTGACCTCACCCCGAGACCGGAGGGGGTCTCGGAGGGGAGATGATGCTTGTGCACCCCGAGACCGGAGGGGGTCTCGAGGTTGAGATGCAGTGACCTCACCTCGAGACCGGAGGGGGTCTCGGGATGAGATGATGCTTGTGCACCCCGAGACTGGAGGGGGTCTCGAGGTTGAGATGCAGTGGCATCACCCCGAGACCGGAGGGGGTCTCGGGGGTGAGATGATGCTTGTGCACCCCGAGACCGGAGGGGTCTCGAGGTTGAGATGCAGTGACCTCATCCCGAGACCGGAGGGGGTCTCGGGGGTGAGATGATGCTTGTGCACCCCGAGACCGGAGGGGGTCTTGAGGTTGAGATCCAGTGACCTCACCCCGAGATCGGAGGGGGTCTCGGGGGTGAGATGATGCTTGTGCACCCCGAGACCGAAGGGGGTCTCGAGGTTGAGATGCAGTGACCTCACGGTCTCGGGGGTGAGATGATGCTTGTGCACCCCGAGACCGGAGGGGGTCTCGAGGTTGAGATGCAGTGACCTCACCCCGAGACCGGAGGGGGTCTCGGGGGTGAGATGATGCTTGTGCACCCCGAGACCGGAGGGGGTCTCGAGGTTTAGATGCAGTGACCTCACCCCGAGACCGAGGGGGTCTCGGGGGTGAGATGATGCTTGTGCACCCGAGACCGGAGGGGGTCTCGAGGTTGAGACGCAGTGACCTCACCCCGAGACCGGGGGGGGTCTCGGGGGTGAGATGATGCTTGTGCACCCCGAGACCGAAGGGGGTCTCGGGGTTGAGATGTTCGGGGTCTTATCGGATGTTCGACAGAGCTAAGGTTGAATGACTCCATGGAGACGGAGTCCTTCAGGCGGACGCTTGGCGGAACCAACGCTGATGTCGGATAAGGAGGAGGTTCCAGGGTTAGGGGAGGACCTCCGTTAGCTGTGTTACCATTTATTCTAACGGCGCTGGATCAGCCACATCAGATGCCCCCTCACCCCTGAGGTAAAGTAGGCCCCATTGTCAGGGCAAAAGGGGTGCTACCTCCCACGTGGCTGATCCATGTCCACATCTCTATGCGGACGGCATGGGAATGTGAGAAGGCGGCCACTTCCGTCCACTAAGCCCGCCACGATCGTCCTCGAGGCGAGATTAACTTTTGAAGTCTGCGTGGAAAGCCGCATCATCATTACCTCTCACAGCGGCGACGTCAGCGAAGTCCCATCATTGGCCAGAGGCGTATAGTATCACGCACTGGGCAACCATCGAGGCGAGCCAGCCTATGGTGGGGATCCATGTGGCTGATGAGACAAGGCGGGATAATTTGAAAACCCAATAAAACTCGAATGGGAGGTTGAATCTGGCCACACCACTGTTACCATCGTCGTCTTCCTCTGAGCCTCTATGTCTTGGTCTCCCCTGCAACCCGAGAACCTGCGCTTAGCTTCCCTTCCTTCAGGTCAGTTTTTTGTCCATTCTAGACTCCTCCATTCTTCTTTATCCATGAGTTCCCCATCTCGGACCTCGGAGGACGATTCGAAGAATCGTTCTTCTTCTGAGAGGCACTGCCTCTCATGTTCCTTCCCCCTCTCCTTCACTTGAGTGGTCCACCGATTCGGAGGACCGCATCCCTTTGGCCCAGCGGCGGGTCACTAGGAGGCCTCCATCGAGGGTCGCCGGTCAGGGCAGGCACCTCCTCGAGGGTGGAGGAGTCCCCGGGGGGAACCGCCTCCACGGTAACATGCCAGGATTTGATAAAAATCCGGGCACGTTACCAGATTCCCTAGGATGTTGGGCTTTTCCTGCCGACTCCCGATGATAGAGTCATCTCCTCCCGACCCGGCTGAGTGGCCCTTTACGAGATTTGTCTGAAGGCAGGCCTCCGTCCACCCTTTCCTCCTTTTTCGTCAACCTCCTTGAATACTATTCCTTGACTCTTCCCAGCTAGTCCCAAATTCCTATCGGGTCATTAGTGCCTTTGTTGTTCTCTGTCATCGCCTTGGCATCACCCCCCGAATCTCCCTTTTCCGGTCTTTTTATATCCTCCGGTCCCAGAAGGGTTGGTGGCTGTTCCAGCCCCGACCCAACCGGGTCCTCAAGCTTTTCCTTCCTTCTTCGATCAAGGGATGGAAATCCCGGTTCTTTTTTGCCAGCCTAACCAAGTCAGGCCCCGGTGGGGAGACCCCGACCTTCGAGGCAACGCGAACTCCGCCGTCCTCCCTGGAGATCGAGAAGTGTTGGGTTAGTTGTTGGCTGCCGAGATCCCTCGGTACACCTGCTCCTGACAGAAGATAACCTCCAGTCGGCGGGTCTTATCTCCTATCGGGGTAAGCCATCTCCATACTTAGCCAAAGTTTTGCTTGGTTTCGCTTCGTTTTGTTTTGTTTTTTTTCTTTTTTTTGTTGACCTTGACCGATATCATGCAGCTATGAAGATCTCGACCCATAGGCTCCTGAAGGCTGTTTCCAAGAAGAGGGCCCGGGAAGGGCCGAGTGAAGGCCAGCAAGCCCCAACCCCAAAACGCCCGATAGCTTGGGTCCCCCGACCATCAGCACCGCAAGACCCCCCGGTCGCTCCGGAGATCAACCTCACAGCCGACACCCCGCCAGAGAGGGCGGCGACCGTAGGGGTACCAATGGAGGAGCCAGCTGCAGAGGAGCCGGCAATGGTGGAGGAGCCCACAGTGGCGGAGGAGCTCCCTGCCCCTGGTGAACCGACTCCACCCGAAGCAGTCAGGAACTGGGGTGAAGGGCCATCAGGGACAGCAAGCCCACCCCCGAGAGGACACCGAGGAGCAGCCCGCACGCCGAGTCAGAGAATGCTGAGGCAGCCGAATGGAGCAGGGCCAAACCAGGGCCGCCCCGGGACTCCATCCTGAATGACGAGCATTGGGCAGAGCAGGTCCTTTCTCCAATTTTTATGCCCGAGGTCGTGGAAGAGCTCAGCCACCTGAACGGGGTACGTTCTTCCGGGAGTCCTACGCAGCCCTTGTCAGAGTAAGTGGTCCTGCCACCCTTTGCTTTTATATTTTCCCTCTTTCTTTTTTTTTCTTTTTTTTTTGACCTGGAGCTTGCATACAGCTTGCGCATTCCTAAGGGCCGTGAGGGAGGTGATCCATGGTGGGAAGGCCCTTCTGCGTGAGGCACAGAAGGAGGCCGAAGAGGCCCGGCACGTGCGGAGGTGGCTGAGGGGGCGCTAGAGTCGGCCAGAACCGCCCGGGCCAATGAAATAAGGGCCACCGAGAGCCAAGCGGAGGCCGAGGCCAACCGTCTGCGGGCGGCGCTCACCAGATGACGAAGGCTGAAAACGCCATGATGGCCAGAGACCTGCACATCTCTGAGCTGACCCTGGCCATCTAAGAAATCGAGGGTCAGGCGGCCGTGGCTGCAGAGAGAATAGGGTCGGCCGAGGAAAAGGCAAGGGCTGCGGAGGAAAAGGCTACGCAGCGGAGGAAAAGGCAAGGGCAGCGGAGGAGAAGGCGAACCAAGCCGAGGAGGAGGTGAGCCGCGTCCAAGAGGCCAAGAGGGCTGCAGCGGCAGCCCTCGCCGTGGAGGAGAGAGCTCGGGCCGTTGAGGTGGAAGCCACCATCGTGGCCAGGACTGCCGGAATTGTAGAAGAATACAAAGCATCCATGCGCTTTGCAGACGACCTGGCAGAAGCCTCGACGGCGGTGTTTCTTCAAGGGTTCCAGCACGGGAAGGAGAAAATTGCCAGGGACTTGAACATTCCCCAAGCCCTGGAAGTCGAACCAGATCACTTCTCAGATTCGGCCCCCTCCGATGATGAGCCCACGCCGGCTGAACCATGAGCTTCCTTGTATTTTTTTTTTTTGCAAGTCCGACTATGTCGGCATTTTGTAATCACTTCAAATTAATAAAATATCTTTTTCTCCAAGATAAATTGTCTATCTGCAACCCTTATCCCAAATTCGTTGGTTGATGATGCGCGACCTCTCGGTCCTATTAGTGCCAGGGGATAACTCTCAATTCATGCGTGAATTACTCCATCTTAGCCATCTAGGACCAAAACTCGGGGCCAGGAAGGATAGGCTTCCTGGGGTTGAAGCACCGGACGTTGGAGGTTGAGGTAGGCGGGTTCCTTAGGACTGATGGCACACCGCTCTGCCAGGGGTATGTCGGGTCTTGTGCCAGGTAGGCACATGGCTTTAGGTGCCGATGGGGGTCGGACTTTATGCCTAGATGGTCCAGGGCTTTAGGTGCCGACGGGGGTCGGACTCTATGCCTGGCTGGTCCAGGGCTTTAGGTGCCGACGGGGGTCGACTTATGCCTGGCTGGTCCAGGGCTTTAGTGCCACGGGTGTTGGGCTTCATGCCTGGCTGGCCCAGGGCTTTAGGTGCCGATGGGTGTCGAGCTTCATGCCTGGCTGGCCCAGGCTTTAAGTGCCGACAGGTGTCGGGCTTCATGCCTGGCTGGCCCAGGGCTTTAGGTGCGACGGGTGTCGGGCTTCATGCCTGCTGGCCCAGGGCTTTAGGTGCGATGGGTGTCGCTTTATGCCTGGCTGGCCAGGGCTTTAGGTGCCGATGGGTGTCGGGCTTTATGCCTGGCTGGCCCAGGGCTTTAGATGCCGATGGGTGTCGGGCTTCATGCCTGACTGGCCCAGGGCTTTAGGTGCCGATGGGTGTCGGGCTTCATGCTGGCTGGCCAGGGCTTTAGGTGCCGACGGGTGTCGGGCTTCATGCCTGGCTGGTCCAGGCTTTAGGTGCCGATGGGTGTCGGGCTTTATGCCTGGCTGGCCCAGGGCTTTAGGTGCCGATGGATGGGGCTTCATGCCTGGCTGGTCAGGCTTTAGGTGCCGACGGGTGTCGGGCTTCATGCCTGGCTGGCCAGGGCTTTAGGTGCCGACGGTGTCGGCTTTATGCCTGGCTGGCCCAGGGCTTTAGGTGCGACGGGTGTCGGGCTTTATGCCTGGCTGGCCAGGGCTTTAGGTGCGATGGGTGTCGGGCTTTATGCCTGGCTGGCCAGGGCTTTAGGTGCCGATGGGTGTCGGGCTTTATGCCTGGCTGGCCCAGGGCTTTAGGTGCCGACGGGTGTCGGGCTTTATGCCTGGCTGGCCCAGGGCTTTAGGTGCCGACGGGTGTCGGGCTTCATGCCTGGCTGGCCCAGGGCTTTAGGTGCCGACGGGTGTCGGGCTTTATGCCTGGCTGGCCCAGGGCTTTAGGTCCGATGGGTGTCGGGCTTTATGCCTGGCTGGCCCAGGGCTTTAGGTGCCGACGGGTGTCGGGCTTCATGCCTGGCTGGTCCAGGGCTTTAGGCAAAAGAACTCAGGAGCTAAAATTGAAATTCGTTAATATAGAATGAGGGGAAGGCCCAAAAGAATACATGCACTTATTTAATGTGAGAGAAATGCGCTACTGATAATACCGACGAAGGTTGTCTGCATTCCATGTCCTAGGAAGCGGCTTCCATCAGCTCTTCAATCTTGTAAGCTCCGTGACGGAGTGTCTCGGCGATCCGATAGGGTCCTTCCCAATTTGGGGCTAGCTTGCCCCCCTCCGTCGGCTTTGAGACTTCAGCCCGTCGGAGGACCAGGTCTCCGGAAAGAAAGTCTTGGGGCGTACGTGGGCGTTGTAGTATCTGGCAGCTCATTGTCGATAGACCGCCATCCGCAACCGTGATGGTCCCGCACCTCCTCCACCAGGTCAAGGTTGGCCCGCAGCCGGTCCGAGTTATCTTTCTCATCATACGACTCCACCCGAGGACTCGGGAGCCTATCTCCACTGGGATAACAGCTTCGGACCCGAAAACTAGGCTAAACGGAGTCTCTCCGGTAGGGGTTCGTGGCGTTGTATGGTAGGCCCACAGCACATTGTGAAGCTCCTCCACCCATCGCCCTTTGCAATCATCCAGCCGGGTTCTCAATCCTTGGAGAATGATGCGATTGGTCACTTCGGCTGTGCCATTAGTCTGGGGGTGCCCGACGGAAGTGAACCTCTGGTGGATGCCAAGTTCGGTGCAGAACTCCCGGAAGGGCGCGTTATCAAACTGCCGACCATTGTCGGTGACTAAGGTATGGGGTAGCCCGAACCGGCATATGATGGACTTCCAAAAGAAGGATCTCACCTTGTTTTCAGTAATTTTAGCAAGGGCTTCGGCTTCAATCCACTTGGTGAAGTGATCAACGGCCACCAGGAGGAACTTGCGCTGTCCGGAGGCCGGAGGGAATGGTCCCAAGATATCCATACCCCATTGAGCGAATGGCCAAGGTGCCACCAAATGGGTCAGCTGAGACGCCGGCTGTCGCTGAATATTGGCGTGGCGCTGGCAGCTATCACATTTCTTGACAAGCTCGGCCGCGTCTTCCTTCATGGTGAGCCAGTAATATCCCTGTCGTAGGCCTTGTAAGCTAGGGCTCTGCCCCCCAGATGACTTCCACAGATGCCTTCGTGGATCTCCCGCAAGATGTAATGCTTCAGCTGGCCCTACGCACTTGAGGACCGGGTATGAAAATGACCTTCGATAGAGCCTCCGTCCATTATCAGGAACCTTGGAGCCCGCCGCTTGAGTAATCTAGCTTCTGCGGGTCTTCAGGGAGGGTGCCGTCAGTCAAATATCGTACATAGACGTCCATCCAAGAGGGCCCTGCTCAACTGGCAATGCTTCTTCTGCCACTTCAATGCTTGGGGCCTGCAGGTGCTCCACATACGTTCTTCCCAGGGTCCCGTCGGCCGAGGTGGCCAGTCGGACAATGCATCAGCCCTAGCGTTCTCCGCCCGGAATGTAGCTGACATGAAAGTAGGAGAACCGAGAGGCCTGGACCGCACCTCGCTTAAGTAGCGTGACATGGTTGGGTCTCTGGCCTCATACTCCCCAGCAACCTGCCCGGAGACAGCTGGGAATCTGTGAAGGCTCTCAGACGCTCCGCTCCAAGCTCCTTGGCCAGTTTCATCCCCGCCAGCAGGGCTTCATACTCCGCCTGGTTATTGGTAGCTGAGAACAGGAACCGGAGGGCATACTCTACTACCTCCCCCTCGGGGCTTGCGAGGATAAGTCCAGCTCCGCTTCCTTGAGAGTTAGCCGCTCCATCCACATGTAGGATCCACTCTTCTCCTTCTGCTCCCCCCGGGGGTGGCTCCATGCGCACCTCCGGATGCGACTCTTCATGGCCCTCCTCAGTCCAGGTACACTCGACCAAAAAATTAGCTAATACTTGGGACTTCATGGCAGACCTTGGCCGGATGGACAATCAAACTCGCTCAGCTTAACGGCCCACTTGGCTAACCATCCCGAGGTGTCAGGACGGGATAGAATAGTTCGGAGAGGTTGGTCCGTGAGCACCACGATGGGGTGAGCTTGGAAATAGGGTCGGAAGCGCTGTGCGGAGACCACCAAGGCGAAGATGATCTTCTCAGTTCTGGTGTATCTGTCTCGGCATCATGAAGCACCTTACTGGTGTAATAGACTGGCCTCTGCATTCCATCAGCATCCATACGTACGAGCACAGAGCTGACGGCCTCGGGGGAGGCTGCCAGATACAGAAGAAGCTCCTCCCCGCTCCTTGGCTTGGACAATAACGGGGGAGTGGATAGAAATTGCTTCAACTCCTCGAAGGCGTCCTGGCACTCCTTTGTCCATTCGAAACCGTTGACCTTGCGCAATGCCTTGAAGAAGGGCAGGCATCTCTCCGCTGATCTTGACATGAAGCGACTCAGGGCTGCCACCCTCCGGTCAAGCGCTGCACCTCTTTTTTGTTAGCTGGGGGCCTCATATCCAGGATGGCCCGGATCTTGTCAGGATTGGCTTCGATCCCGCGCTGAGTCACCATGAAGCCCAAGAACTTGCCCGCTGCAACCCCGAAGGCACACTTGTGGGGGTTCAGCCTCATCCGATATTGGCAGGTTGCTGAAGGTTTCCGCAAGATCAACGACGTGGTCAGCCGCATGGGCGCTCTTGGTCAACATATCATCCACATACACCTCCATGTTGCGCCCAATCTGGCCCTCAAAGACCTTATTCATCAACCTCTGATAAGTTGCCCCGGCATTCTTCAGCCCAAACGGCATCACTTTGTAGCAGTAAATTCCTTTTTCGGTGACAAAGGAAGTGGCCTCTTCATCAGCTGGGTCCATCCTTATTTGGTTGTACCCCGAAAATGCATCCATGAAGCTAAGGGCCTCGTGCCGGACGTAGCATCCACTAGCTGATCGATCCGGGGTAGCGGGAAGCTATCCTTGGGGCACGCCTTGTTGAGATCGGTGAAGTCCACGCACATCCTCCAGCTCCCACTGGCCTTACACCATCACGACATTCGCCAGCCAGTCGGGGTAGTGCACTTCACGAATATGACCGGCCGCCAAGAGCTTCCGCACCTCTTCATCCACAGCTTTCTGTCTATCTGAGGCAAAACTTCTCTTCTTTTGTCGAATGGGTCGGCACTCAGGCTTGATGTTGAGCCGGTGGGTGATCACCTCCTCAGGGATGCCCGGCATGTCCGACGCCGACCAGGCAAGATGTCATCGTTGGCTCGTAGGAAAGCAAGGAGCCGATCGCGGGCCTCCTCCGGGAGCGAAGCTCCGATGCGGATCGTTCTTGCCGGGTCCTCCCCGAGAGGGAAGGCCAGTAGACGCTAGCCGTTCTCCTCTCCTCTCCAGGTCCCGGGGGTCCAACACCTCTGGCGCGGCGCAGGCATCACCTCCTGCGGACCTGGAGACATGTGGCAGCAAAGTGGGGGCGGGTTCTGCTCCCCCCACATCTCCCCGACCCCTCCTTTGGCGGGAAACCTCACGAGGAGCCTCTTAGTAGAGATGACGGCGTCCAAGAGGTTGAGTCCGGGCCTTCCGAGGATAGCGTTGTAGGCAAGGGGCACCCGGACC